>ML742184.1:0-60082 GCA_009193465.1 Aspergillus avenaceus
AAAAAAAAAAAAAAAAAAAAAAAAAAAAAAAGATAAATATAAAAGGGTCTTATTGAATACTAAAATTATCCATGCATCGGTTCTTCAGCTGCGTTCTAGCACTTGAATGGGGCATGGGTGATTCTAAGGCGACGATCTATTCCTGCCTCGGGATTGGGGCAGAACTGGGCTGAGGGTGAATTATCTCCATGTATTGATATATTAATCCGGACTTGGTAATAACAAAAAAAAGCAAAGATAAACTAAAATAAGAAAAAGGAAATAAAGAAAGTGGGAGTACAACTGGATGATAAGGTAACAATTCACTCAGACTAAATGATTTCTGTAAAAAACAAAGAATACCCAAAACCCCCTGAAGTTCTTCGGATTTCTTCCCCTCGGAATAAGTCTTAAGCTGGATACGTATCTCTGCCTCAGGCAATTGTTCACGAGATGGCACTAGGCCGAAGTCGGTAAGCGGGTGATATCAGTCCGGAAGTCGACTTCATCCCGCACTACAATTATGCGGCAGTAATTCTCCCTCTTCTGTTGCCCCGTCCTTCCCCATCCAGTCCCCGCTGAAGATGTCTTTCTTCGGCTTTGATACCACCCTCCCGAGGGATCGAGGTGTCCCCGGTGAAAACAGGGGTATTTTCGATACCCCTGACCCGTTTGCTGAAGTTGCCCGCGCCAGAGCTGAAGGGCATTATGCTGACGGTAATGTTGCGTAAGACATCCCCATCAAGTCATCGCTGCCTATCGATACTTCAATTCAATGAGGGAATATGTCAAGATGATCTAATATACTCTGGATCTATTATACAGCATCGATTTCGAGGATACGTACGATGGTCTTGGAGACCAGCTGGATGACGATCAGGATGCCTTCAACGAGGACACGTTCGGTGATGAACCTGGCTCTACCTCCGTTGGCAAGGATTTCGACTTCTTTGGGAAGACTGCCCAAGTAGCCGAAGTAATCGGAGAGGAACAGGTCCGTTACAGCCTGCAGAAACCCGAGGTTCCTGCTGGCGCCCCAATGGCCGCAGTTCCCACCGAAAGTGTTGCACCGAGCATCCCGGCTCAGAAGCCCAAGCGGACGGGTTATGAGAAATACTCGGATCCGGATTACATTCCCGATCTGCAGGCCAAATCCAGCGTTTGGAACATGGACAAAAAGCCGGAGCCCGTCGTCATTCAGCCTCTGGCACAGCCTTTAGCCCAACCTTTGCCCCAGCCTTTAGCACAGGCTAGAAAGATGCTGAGTCTGGAAGAAGTGGAAGCGCAGCTGCGGGGTCAAGGCGTGGGGGCGGTTATGGGTCTACCTCCAATGTCCATGCCTCCGCTAGCTGAACCGCATCTGCCTTTGCAGAGACCTCAGCAGATTCCTGGTCTTCCGGAAGGTTTCCACCAGCTGCCACCGGAGTTCCTACAGGCTCAGTTTGCCAAGGGCATACCGCCGGCGCAGTTGCTGCACCACCCGCCGATGGTGCCGGAGCCCTATGCCCCTAACATACCATTGCATCTTTTGCAAAATGCCAATATCCACCCCCACCATATGGTCCCTCCCCACCACCAAGCAATTCCCGCGCGGGCGCAGCGATCTCAGCAGCAGCAGCAGCAACAGCAGCAGCAGCAGCCACCACCGCCACCACCGACGATGCCACCGAATGCGTCACCGAGCTCCCGGGGGGCAAATGGCTCATTGCCATTGATTACAAACCCCCAGCAACTGATGCAGCTGACCGAAGACCAGCGTATCGCGTACTTGATGGAAGATGCGAAGCGTGCAAAGCGCAACCATAAAATCTTTCTTCTTTCCAAGGGTAACGGCCTGATGACTCCCCAAGACAAGAACTTCATCACTCGTATCCAGCTCCAGCAGCTGGTGGCCGCCGCAGGAAACGTCGCAGACGCGGATTCCGAAGCTGTTCTAAACGAGGATTTCTACTACCAGGTCTATAGCCAGATCCGGGGTGCACCTAGACAGCATCCGCATCAGCCTCTTGGCCATTTCGCACAGACCTATCTACTACAGACCGGTAACCGTCTGGGTGGCCATGGGTCCCGACGGCAGGCACAAAGTGCAGACAACCACATGCAAAGGATGCAGCAGCAGGTGCAACGCGCCGTTGAAGCTGCCAAAGCAAAGCCGAAGAACAAGCAACTCATCATCGAGGGAAGCTTGGGCAAGATATCTTTCAGCAACGCAAAGACCCCGAAGCCCATGCTCAACATCAAGCGCCCCGAGGCTTCCGAGGGAGCTAAGGTCACAAAGAAGCTGCATACAGATCTCAGTCTTAGTGACCGGAAGTCTATCTTGGCCAACATTGAGGGTGTATACGGTACATTAATGGAATTAGAAGACATGGAACGCACGATGCCCCCGCCACCCAACGAGAATGACCCTGAAGCTATCCAAGAACATATGGAGTGGCGACAGAACGTCCGCTCACTCAACCAGAAGTTGTGGCAGCAACTCAAGGTCATGGAGCCTATTGTCCCTAACACGAATACCCCTCACCCCTTCATCGCTTTCCTCTCGTATCCCAAGGGCAAAAAGGCCATCCCTCGCATCTTCCGCCACATCGACCAGGAACAGCGTGTAACCATTCTTACTATGATTGTTGTGCATTTAGATGGTTTGGATGTTGTTCGGCGTGGACAGCCTGCGCCCGGTGAATCCCAACCTTCCCTGGCCATGAGAGAAGCCATTGATCTATTCTCGCAGGCGGTCATGCCTAGTCTCCTGGGTTATGTTAATGAAGCTCCCTTCAACATCATCATTGGGCTTCTGGGATTGGTCATCGCACAGACTCATGTGCAGATAGTTGCTAGGACCCGCATTGGGCTGGGCATCCTGACCATGTTGCTCAGTCGTGCCGAGATCGTCAAGGAAGCTGGACAGGCCACCGAAGGGGATTGGCAACAGTGGGTTGAAAAGTTCAACATACTGTTTGACACTCTGGAGCCCACCTTCGGAGACGTCTTCCCCAGTTCCATCAATGCCGGCGATGATATGTATGTATGGCAATTTTTGGCCGCGGTCGGTATCGGAGCCAGCCCCGAGCAACAACAGCGCTTGGTCATTGCCGTGAAGTATGTTACTCTCTTACGCTCATCCATTGAGAACCCCTTATAGTTGAGCCGTGCTAACAATCGACCAGGGACCGTGTCATGGAAACGGTGACTTACAGCAAGACACTTCCTGCAGACATGGCTAGCCAACGACTTGGCAATGTCAATCTGTTCATGCGGGCTATTGGTCTTGACGTCGAACTTCTCGGCTAAGGGTCGAAACGACGTAGTCTATCTACAAATCCGAGAATGATGGTGCACCTGGAACATGCCATAGGTATACTCTCCGTGAGAGGGGAAGATGTCGAAAGACACATTAATTAGCCGATGTGCACCAACCTGGGTGCGACCCTGCCACCCCGAGATGCGGGTGTCTCGTGGAATATCCACCATCTTTATCTTTTGGACCCGGGGATTACAGGAGGAGCCGGGAGAAGGGAGGTGATTCGTTGGTCGAAGAGGCCAACCGATCATCCCATTTATTGGTTCAAGTCAGTGGGGGGGAGACCATGATCGATGGTATAGTTCGACAGTGTTAATAATCGGAAGTGACGAGGGCATTTTAGAGAATGTCCTTCTACGATCATGCTCATGTGTATGTTGTTATGGTCTATTACGTCGATGCCGAACCTTCATGTTTCCTTTGTTTCATTCGTACAAACTGTACATTTTCTTATCGTTCTGGACCTGACCAGAGATGGCAGGGGGAAAATAAGTAGAAGCGGACATTAAGAGGAGGAAGTGGTGGTGCAACACGGATGGAAAAGAGGGAAGGGTATTCATGTACTATAGTCTGGTACCTCTCCACAGCAACATGACGGACGAGTCTCGGCAAGAAGCTCAGCAAAATGAACAATAGCATTAATCTAGTATAATACAAATTGACGGCTTTTTAGCCGGTTGGACCCTTGGATCGGCTACGTAGGGGCCGGTTTAGTCCACCGGGAAAGTGGAACTTTGACCCGCATCGCGTTGGACGACTGGACCAGACAATGGCAACCACCAGGAAGGACCTAGGCGGACAGGGCACCGAACGGGTTCATTCGGGTGGTTAGGGGGGGGGGGGATTAAGTTGCCTAAGAATTTAAGCAGTGAGTAAAAAAAAATAAAAGGTAAGTAAATAATAGTAATAGTAATGAAAATGAAATTATCCGACAAGGCAAACCGACAACCGGAACAAACCCGTTACCCAACCGAGTTTGGTCGAGATGAAGCCGAGTTCAATATACCCCGTAGTAAAGTAGTGATGATGACGATGATGACATGGGGTGACATGGGGTGATATGTTTTGAGCAAAATTCAGATGACAGATGGACCGATTCACGGGACCGTAAGATCGGTCTTTTTTTTGAAGAAAAAACTAGACTATGCCTTTTCGGCATATATGTATGTACGATTAAGGTGGGATGCATTGCACGTGCTGGTACGGTTACATTTTCTATACAATTGGTAGTAAAATTGAAGGGTTGATCGTCATGCGAGAACGTCGTTAGAGCTTAAGAGGAATTACGTGGTGACTGGGACGTACTACCGCTGATCACCAATGAGAGGGAAATTAAAGAAGAGAAAAAGGGGGTAGATATTATGCAATGGAACCATGATAATCATGTTGGAATTTGGATGCATCAAGTAGTTATAGCTTTCTGTGGAATATCTCTGGGTTTGTTAGATGTTTTGTCTTGTGTATTGAAATGAATAGGTTGATAGATAGAAAGAGAAACAGAGAAAGAGAAAGAAAGAAAGAAAGCCCGAGCATATTAGATTGGTTGGAAAATAACAAAAATTACCCGGTTACGCAATGTACCTTACAGGAACCTACTCCAGACAATGCGGACATAGAGAAAGAGAGAGAAAAAAAAAAAAAGTGGGCTGCTGCGTAAGTAACGCAAATGGATGCCCCTCCGCAAATTGGTCTTTGGTTTCCTCCTCCCCCACCAATCCAATTGCGGTGCCCCTTAAATATCCCGTGGCTGCCACTACCAGACCTTCTTTCTCTCTCCATACTTTTTCCCCTCTCATTCAATTCCTCTTCTCCGAACAATCCTAATACTCATCCCCCCCAATTGCATCCGTCATCATGCCTACTGGAGCAGTCCTCGTCGCCGGGTAAGAGACCTGTTTTCTTACTATAAGATTTACCCCACATGGACTGACTGTGCAACTATATAGTGGAACGGGCTACATCGGCTCTTTCACTACCCTTGCCCTCTTGGAGGCTGGCTACAAGGTGGTCGTTGCGGACAACCTCTACAACTCTTCCGCTGAAGCCCTCAGACGCATTGAGCTCATCTCTGGCAAGAAGGCCGAGTTCGCTCAGATCGATGTTACCGATGAGGCTGCCTTCGACAAGGTTTTCGAGGCTCACCCCGACATTGACAGCGTCATCCACTTCGCTGCGCTGAAGGTGTGCTTTGCCCGCTTTCTCTTCCATGCGCGATTCGGTTACTGACAGATGCGATTTGTCTCCAGGCCGTCGGTGAGTCCGGTGAGAAGCCTCTGGACTACTACTACGTCAACGTCTATGGCACTCTCAACCTCTTGCGCTCTATGACCCGCCACAATGTCTACAACATTGTCTTCTCCAGCTCAGCTACCGTCTACGGTGATGCCACTCGCTTCCCCAACATGATCCCCATCCCCGAGGAGTGCCCTCTCGGCCCTACCAACCCTTACGGAAACACCAAGTTCGCCGTTGAGAATGCCATCACCGATGTCATCAACGCTCAGCGCAACAATGCCCTCAAGGCTGGCAACGAGGCCGAGGCTAAGAAGTGGAACGGTGCTTTGCTGCGCTACTTCAACCCCGCTGGTGCTCACCCCAGTGGCATCATGGGTGAGGACCCTCAGGGTGTTCCTTACAACCTGCTGCCTCTTCTTGCTCAGGTCGCTACTGGCAAGCGCGAGAAGCTTCTCGTCTTCGGTGACGGTAAGTAATCGCACACTCCTGCGAACTACTCGATAGAGCGAACAGGACCTAATATTGCGATCAGACTATGCTTCCCACGACGGCACTGCCATCCGTGACTACATCCACATCCTCGACCTTGCTGATGGCCACTTGAAGGCTCTCAACTACCTTCGCGCTAACAACCCCGGTGTCCGTGCCTGGAACTTGGGCACGGGCAAGGGCAGCACTGTCTACGAGATGATCCGTGCCTTCTCGGATGCTGTCGGCCGCGATCTCCCCTACGAGGTTGCTCCCCGCCGTGCTGGTGATGTCCTGAACCTGACCGCCAACCCCACTCGCGCCAACACCGAGCTTGGCTGGAAGGCCGAGCGCACTCTCGAGCAGGCTTGTGAGGATCTCTGGCGCTGGACCGAGAACAACCCCCAGGGTTACCGCCAAGAGCCCCCTGCCGCGCTGCTGGAACAGCTGAAGAAATAAATGAACTAATTTAAAGTGATCTACGGTGGAGTCTTATGACGCGGTAAAATCGCCCCTGGATAGACACGAAAAGCCCAGTAGATTGGATGAGACGAATTTCTTTTCTTGTGTTGTTTTTGATCAGCCATCTGTTTTTTTTCAATTAATAACTGGCTCTTTTACTCCATGGTTTTCAAACATGTGATGAATGCGGTCATAGATATAGAAAGCAAAAAAATTTACAAAAACGCTTTTATATTTCAAGCTCTATTAATACATCTATCGGGTTCTAGACATGTCTATTTGGTTTTGCGGCTCCTCCGAGAGCCGGGAGTCGGTTCTTTCGCGCCTGAGGTTGATGAGCCGTTCTTCTTACTTTCCTGCTCCTGCTTCTCCAGTGCGCGTCTCACGGCACCCTCCTTCTCCCTCAGTTCAATTTGCTTCTCACTGAACTGCCACAATTTCTTCCCAATCTCCTCATCCTTGATTTCTCTGCGAGCCAAATCGACCTCCTGGCACTCCTTCACCATCCATCCACCAGTACCCCGGCCATACCTAGCCTCCATGGCAGCGTACAAGATACTCTGAGCACCCTGTTCCGGAGACTTCAGGATAAGCCACCACAAGGGCCAGGTAATGAGATAGAGAAGGAGACCCCACAGCGAGCCACCGGTCAACCAGCGACGGGTACCAGGGGTCCGAGTGTATCCGGGGTCTACCGTGATGACACGCGTACAGGGGGGCATTTTATCAGCGCGCTCAACGGAGTTCAAATGTTTCTGGAACGAATTGGCGAAAATCATCAAGGCCAGCTTGCTCGCTCCGAAGAGACTCGTCGGTGTCTTGGGTTTCTTCACAGCCTTGCTTGACTCGAAAGCGCCAGGCGCACACGCCGCCTCGACCTGCTTGAGGTCGATCTTGGCCCCGATGTAGCTCGAACACGTGGTAAATATCACCCGCACATCCCGATGAGCAGGCTGCACCCTCAGCGCCGGACTGAGGATACTCAGGAGGTGGAAATTGGACAGGTAGTTCACCTGCCACTCCTCGTCGAGTCCGTCGACGGTTGTTCGGCGCTGGGAGGAGGGCACGGCGGTGTTTCCGCAGAGGATTACCATGTCCAGGCGGCGAGGGGGGACGTTATCGATCCATTTCGTGGCGAATGTGCGGATCGAGTACAGGGAGGAGAGATCGACTTGCTCGGCGTAAATGAGGTGGTTCTTGGTCGTGCGGCGAAGGTCCTCGATGTAATCGACTAGGAAGATGTCCGAGGGAGCTTGTTGCGTCAGAAGGATGACTTGGGCTCCTCGCGTCGCTAGTTCCCTGACTACGCTTGCTCCTATTCCTGATGTACCTCCCTGGACGATAATTTATTAGACCTTCAACTCTATTTCATATGATTGCTTCAATGTTCAAAGGGGAGAAGGGCGTAAATGGAAAGAGAACATACAGTCACCATCACAACCTTGGAATGCATCAACCGCTCCGATCCATTCCTAGCACCCCCGAAATAGTACTTCAAAGCCGACACCAGAAGCACCCATGGCACGACTTTGAGCACCGTATAAAAATACGGAATAGAGGCAAAGCCCTCTTGGAACCCCTGAGCGAGCAAGGGAATGGGCATTGTGAGCGTGATAAGGAGTTGGGGTAGGAGAAGGAGAAGGAATGGATCCGTAGATTGAGGGAAACTAATTTAGATACGGGTTATTTTAGGACTTGGTCTGGACTTTGGACTTTGGGGCTCTTACCGCCTTGTTTACCGCTTTGGATTGAGGTTAGTTGCTTGAATCACATGTCTTATAATATCTAAACTTATGATCTCTCATCTAAACAACTCTACCAGACTACACGAGGTCTGATGAATCAATATGTCTTAGTGAATGACATATATGTACATTCTGTATGACATTTCACAGATTGATGCTGTCAAGGCTCAGTCAACTCCTATTCTTCTTTCTTGCTTCTCTTTCAATTTATGCAAGTTTCATCTTCCTAGGTACGTCAAGTTCGTGAAGCAAGCCGCTATATACCATTCCTATCATAATGAAGCATAATGAAACCGATTTTGGTATCCACAGTGAGGTCTATGTAGTTTAATAATATACAGCTAATTTACAATCGTAAACAAGATAACCCCAAGTCGGAGTTTGGCGTAACGTCCTAGTTACTAGGCGGTATAGCGTCAACATGTTTTTTGGGGCCTGGTTTATGTGATTCCCATGGCCTCCAGGTGTGGACTGGGGGAGAACCCGTCGTGAGAACGACTAGATTGAATGCCCAATAAGTGAGAAATTCGATATGGCTTACGCAGCCTGTGCTTGTCGATCTGTCACTTCTGATGTATTTATATCTTCAGTGTCCCCTTCGAATGAGTCTTCTTCCAAGGCACTTCCTTCCAGAGGAGCCTCATCCCCAGAAAGGTCCATAGGGCTAGTCTCTTCGTTATTGATGGTGTCAAAATCTGCATCAGCGAGTAAACGCCTGTGTTCCAGAATTTGCTTTTGCAGGGCAATCTGCCGGCGAAGGGAGGCGTCCTTTCTGAGCTTCTTATTGGAAGAGAATTCAGTCAGGGCTCTGATCATTCTTTCTTCGACCAACTCCTTGACATGGCTCGCAAGGGTTCGATCGGTGAAGACACCGCCAAACCGAAAGCTGAGCCACGAGTATAAGATGACAGATTTGTGCAACATTTCCAGGTCATGCAAATATTCCTTGCTTCCAGAGACCGGCTCCTCCAAAATCTCAAGGCCCAAACCTGGGATATCCAACAAGCGACCACCGGTGTGGTTGGCCACACATTCGGCAAATTCACATGTGACATCACGCGAGGCGATATCCCGGGTGTGCATTGGTGCAGCCATAAATGTCAATTGATCATCAAATCGCAGGCCCGACACTGTGTCTATAACCTCGGCATTTTCTAATTGACTGCGTGGGTCACACAGGAAGAACAAAGGGTGAACTTGAGACACAGCTATAAGGCGCTTGATGATATACTCCAACGGGATATTCTCCGGGAAGTACGCTGCAAATTGATGGAAAATGGCCTCTGGGGGGAAGACACCAGCAGCGGTGATCGGAGGGGGTTCGACTGTCATTGCTTGACGGATGTATGGAAGATCGATATCTTCCAAAGACGTTACGTATCCGATATTTTCTGTATCATTGTCGGCTTCGTTTCCCTGGCTCTGTTGTTGAGCAGCAGACCGGTAGCGACCAGCGCGTCCTGCGATCTGCTTGATCTCGGGCACAGAAAGCCTCTGAAGACCACCCGGCACTCTTTTCACAAGCGTTTCGAAGATGATACGCTTGCAGCTCCTACAAAAACTTATGAGAACACATCAAAAAACTGATAGGTAAGGGGTGCACTCACAAATTGAGGCCCATTCCGATTGCATCACTCGCGACTAGATAATCGTAGTCGTTGTTAGGGTCATTGAAAAGGTTGGCTTGTTGAACACGGATCTCAGCTGGCAGGCTTCCATATACGATCGCCGCTCGTTTCCCAGTGGCTTTCTCGATGTCAGATTTCAGAGTGTGAATCCCGACACGAGAGAAGGAAACCAAACAATCTCCCTTTTGTAAGTTTTTCAGGCTGTTTTGCAGGCTCTTATCCGCAACCTTCAAAGGATTCAATCGCTCGTAGCGGTGTATATGGAGTTTGTCCCCAGTTAAAGCGGCCAACTCTCGAATCATGGGCACAATCCGCGGTTCGCCGCAGAGATGGAGCTCCTTAGCACGGCAACCAAGAACAGCACGAGTCCAAGCCCACCCGCGCTTCGGATCTGCAATCATCTGGATCTCATCAATGACTCCTACATCATACGGTTGCCCTAAATTGACCATTTCAACTGTGTTGCTGACAATGGTTGGTATCTGGCCTTCAGGTAATTTGACATCGTCGCCGGTGACAAGACTGCATGGAGTTCCATTGGCCAAGAACCGGTGGTATACCTCCTGGGCGAGAAGTCTTAATGGCCCAGCATAGAATCCACTTTTGCAAGCCTCGAGCTGTTTGAGCGCACGATAGGTCTTCCCCGAGTTTGTAGGCCCCACATGTAGGTGAATTGTCCGTTGTATCGTGCGCGCCTGGGGATACCACTCCGCCGGGAAACGCATATCCGCTACATTCTTCTGTTGTTCGAGATTGGGGGTAGAGTATTTCGCAGTCATATCCTCCGCATAATGAAGATATTCCAGTTCATTTCGTAGCCCAATGAGATTAGCATTGAGATATGCCTTTTTTAAAGAATGCTTTAACTGCAGCAGGGCACTCGCACTGGCAGTAGTAGCTCGATCTTCCAGTTTGCATGCGTTAAGCACATAGCGCTCAAATCTGGGCCAATTTTCTAGCCCTGGATCTGACCTTTGTTCTAATCTCCGCTTGTGGTCCTTCAATACATTTTCCACGATCTTGGAGAAGTCCGGAGTGTTAACCTTTTCTCTTGCACTCTTTGAGGGTCGAAGGGAAGGTTTTGCTGAAGGTTTTGTCGAAGGCTGGGTATAGGAGACCACATTAGTTGTCTTGAATGTATTAAGATGCGACTAACTGAGAGACATACCTTGATTTCCTTAGCATCTCGCGGCTTCTTCGTCTTGGATCTGTATAGTGCCGGTGTAGTGGCAAATGTACGTAACCCTGAAAAAGAACGTATCGGCCGTAAAGTGCATAAGAGGCAATGGCTGCCTCTATTGACCCATGCCGACATTCCTTAAGAGGTAGTGCAGAGAGTGACGCGATAGGGCAATTCAAGCGCAGTGTTAATGTTAGCGGCCGAGTAAATTCGGGTGTTTTTTTAAAGCTTCAACGTTGCAGGAAAAACAAGCGATCACGATACATAAGGTAAGCAGGGAGGACCTGCGACGAAGATGGCGCAGTGCATCTAATCGCGACTGACAGGCTGGTCTAGAAACGAAGGAAAGAAAAGGGAAGGGGAAAAAAAAAGAAATAAAAATTTCAGATGATTGAAAGGCGTAACCAAATGACGGCAGAATGTATCCAATAACAATATGTAACCCTTGCCGCCTTAAACCCGTTTACCAGGATTTGGTGGATAGAATTTCACATGACGTAGAGGATTAAAGCAGCTCGGGAAATGACCCAGAGGGGTTTAAAGGGGACAAGCGCCACACCGCATGAATGCTGCCGATCCGCCGCAATCTATCATGGTTTAAATGGTGGGGACTGTGGAAAGAGGGTCTCTCTGGTAACAGATACGTTTCAAAAAGAAAAAAAGAATTACTATCCTTGTCAACCCCTCGATTTCCCCCTGATTAAGCTTTATTACTTGTCGCCTGTCTCCCCTCAGTGTCAGCATTCCACCAGTGACCTTCCATTATCCCGTCGTTTGCGATTTACTCCCCGCCTAAATTTACAGCTTGGGGGGCTGCAGGTCAGCCAAGATGAGCACCTCCATACTCACTATCCAGCGCGATAGTAAGTTTTCCCGCTATACTCGATATAAAATCATTTTCTTTGCACGGAATTGTACTGACTATAGTGTTCCCATACAGTCATCCTGAATACGATCCGTTATACGGCAGGAAATGAGGCATGCCCAACCAACCCCTTACCCTCGTTAGACGATACAACTAACAATGGGGGATGTACAGTGGAAGGTTTTGGTCGTCGATGAGACCAGTCGGAAGTTGATTGATAATGCCGTGAGTGAGGATGATATCCTCAACCTCAATGTCACCAGTAAGCCCGCGCACCCCCCGACTATACTGGTATTGTGGTGGCTAACGGTCATGGAAGATGTCGAACAGATCGAGGAAAAACGGAAGCCCAATCCGATGGATGCATTGTATATTCTATCCCCACAATCGCACATTGTCGATTGCCTAATGTCCGACTTCGAGAGAAAGAGATACAAGAAGGCTTGGTTAGTCTGGACATCGTGTTGGTATCCTTATTTGTGTGGCACCCGCAGGCATAACTCTGACCCCGATCTCAGACCTCGATCCCCAACAGCGCACTAGACTTGAGCGGTCTCAAATGGCCCAAGAACAGATTGCTAGTTTCCGAGTAATGAGTGCCGACTACTTCCCGAGGGAATCGCATCTAGTCACATTCCGGGATCCGTGGAGTTTCCCTGTGTTGTTCCACCCCGGTTGCAACCATCTAATCCGCGGGCACCTGGAGGGCTTAGCGCAAAAGGTTTGTTATATCCGAAGTCATTGACTTTCGAAGTCATTTGCTTATTGGAATTCCAGATCGTTTCTCTTTGTGTGAGTTTGGGCGAGTACCCTACGATCCGATACTATAAGCCTCGAGCGCCCACCCACGAAGCCAGTGTTCTGTGCTCGCACCTCGCACGGTTCGTTCAGAATGAGCTTGATCAGTTTGCCCATTTCCAGAAAGATTTCCCTCCTCCTTCTGGCAGGCCTCGCGGTGTCCTCATGGTTGTGGATCGCTCCATGGATGTAGTCGCGCCACTTGTCCACGAGTTCACATACCAGACGATGGTGCATGACCTATTGCCCATCAAAGACGGTGACAAGGTTACATACCAAACAGTCATTAATGAGGGTGGCAAAAACGAGGAGATCAAGGATATGGAGCTCAGTGATAATGATAATGTCTGGGTTGATTATAGACATCTACACATGAAGGATGTGCTCGGAAAACTGGGCGAAGATTTCGCCAAATTTAGAGCAGCCAACCCGCAGTTTGCAGAGGAGTGAGTATCCAGGCTTCTCTCGAACTTGAGTCGCATATGTCTAATGTTTCCCAGAAACGACAAGGCCAACGTCAACACGATTAAAGACATGTTAGCAGGCCTCACGGAATTTCAACAAGGTCGAGATGCCTATACGCTACACCTTAATATGGCACAGGAGTGTATGGACTTTTTCCAAAAGCACAAGCTAATGGATGTAAGCTCGGTCGAACAGAGTCTCTCAACTGGTCTTGACGAGAACTTCAAAAAGGCCAAGAACTTGGCCTCCCAGCTTGTTCAACTACTTGATGATGAAGCGGTAGGGCATGCCGATAGGCTGAGACTGCTGCTTCTCTACATTATTTATAGAGGGGGGATCCTCGGTGGCGATATCAGAAAACTCATGGCGCATGCTCAACTCAGACCGCAAGATGGAGACATAATATACAATCTCGACCTACTTGGAGCAAGAGTCGAGAAACCACTTAAAGACGAAAAGCAACCGGTGCAGCCGCTGTTCAACAGAAAGCCTCCATCGCCCGCAGAAGCCGATGAAACCAGCTTGTCCCGATACGAGCTGCATTTGAAGTTGATGCTGGAAGAGCTAGTACGGGGGACCCTAGATCCGGCCGTTTTCCCCCCCACTCGTCCTAATTCCGACGCAGATGGCACTGGAGGACCTCAGGACAGCCTTTCTCAGGCATCCTTGAGAAGTGCTAAACCAACCTGGGCTCGGACCCGTTCGGCCACGGAGCAACCACGTCAGCGCATTATTGTCTTCATGGCCGGTGGCGCAACGTACGGGGAAGCTCGTACTTGTTATGAGATGTCGCAAGCATTCGGAAAAGATGTGTTTCTTGCGACGTCTCATATGTTGAGCCCAGGCTTGTTCCTCCAGCAAGTTGGGGACCTCAGTACCGACAGAAGACGCTTGGACATCCCCGCCGAACGACCGAAGCCAACTGCACCGGCGCATCTCTTCGAGAAAGACCCCCCGCCTCCTCAGCCCCAACCGGCACCCAAGAAGACCCCGGTGCCGGTTTCTCACCTCAACCCTCCGGCGCCTCCTTCGGCACTCATGGGCGCAATGTCCTTGGGCTCCAGCTCCCAGAATGTGGCTGCGCCTGACGCGAAACCGCACAAGGAAAAGAAGGAGAAGAAGCGCCACCACTTCTTCAGACACTAAGCTCTTTTTCAAGGATAATAATCTCGCTCCTTAGGTTCCGGCTGCCACAGCCCCCACACATGTTTGTTTCTTCTACAGCGTCTGTGATACCAATCTCTCGGTTTGATTTTGAGCACCGATGGCGCCACGGCGCTAATGGATAGGTTTTTGTATTATGCTCTATCTTCTCTGGTATAATCTTCTATCCATATAAGTAGTAATGTATGCAACAAAGCAAATTAAAATTCTCCCCTATATGTCCAAAGAACATAGAAAAAGAAGCATCATAAATCCTCAAGGGTATATAACTCAACGCCCATGCCAAACCAAAAAAAAAATTATATCTACTGACCAAGATACTTCAAAACATCATCACTCTGATAAAACAACTGACGCAAATGATCCCCCCTCTTCCTCGCCTCGGCATGATTCCTCCGCACCTCCTTCGCATTCAACTTCTGCACTTTCTCAGCCCGAACCACCTTCTTCTTCTTGTCCCTCCCTTCCTCCTCATCCTTCCCAGCCCCCAACCCAATCGTATCAACCTTCAACCTCCCCTTAAGCGGCTCCCTGATACCCTCGCGCCCAGGCACTCCCACCCCCAACCGACTATCGGGGTCCCACCCATAAGCAGCCAAATACCGCAGACCAGGACGCGTGCGATCCAAATGCGACGGCGGATGCGAATGAGCCAGACAAACCTGGTGCGCAAGCGACGCTTCATGCGGGCCCGTCGCCACCTCCATAGGCAGATTGCATACTTCGCATTTAACACTTGAACTAGTTTCTTGTGACGGGGTCGTAGAGCCAGTATTTGGTGTGTTTCCCGTAGATGCAAGTTGAGTAGATTCAGATTGCGTAGACTCAGAAGTCGCCTCTTTCGGAAGAACAATGGAGAGGTACTTGTTCGCTATACTTGTTGACGGGGGCGCGGAGGACGTGCGGGTTGTGGGCGTCGTGGTGAGGTCATTGGAGCGGACGAAGGGGACGGGCTTTCGGCGGATACCGGCGCCAAAGGGACGCTGGTCTTGTGGGGGGAGAAAGTAGTCTTCTTCTCCTTCTTCTGCTTTAGGCATTGTTGGTAGTTGTGAGGGAAGTGCAGCGTTGGTGGCTGCTGGCAGTGAGTGCCGGTGGCTTTGTAGTACTAGATAAGATACTGAAGGTGGGTCTGTGCCAAGATTTGGTGCCGACTCTCAGGTATACTACGTACTCCGTATTCTGCAGTGACGGCGAATTACTGCATCCGGTATAGCGTGCCTAATCGGGGAAAGCGCTTCCCTGCCGCTTGGCATCAAGGTGCGTGGTCTATAGCCGCTGGCCGAGCTGAGCTAAGCTACGTTTGATAGTCAGACATCGCTCCGTCCGCCGTTTCGCCAATCATGGACACTGACTCAGGGGTCCTGTGACGCATGGAGCTCGATTGCTGATGTCGCACCGCATGGTTGAGGCGTCATCAGAGCCACCGGCGGAGAGCCAATGTGTCCGTGGATAGCGCGACCTAGAGTTAGGGGGCTTTCGGCATTGGCTGAGAATGACGCATGTACAGACGAACTAGCTGTCGATCTCGATGGACTTTCCTCGCGTTCAGATTCACTCTCAACGTGGTTGGCAACCGAACAAGGTGGCCTCTGTAGCCCACACTGAGTGGCTCGCGCAGTAGTGACGGCGAAGCAGGGTGCAAAAGGCGATCAACTCCCTACAATCCTCCCACGAACATCCACGAAGACACCAGACACGGCTTCGGTTTCGACTGACCTTGAGGTCAGCGTTTTAAGATTCGCCTTGTTTAGATGGTGGCTGTGGAGGTGCTGGGTAGAGTCGAGAACAGCACGCCCAATACCGCGATTTGGGACTAGAGGTTCACGAGAATGGCAATTAACAAGTGACGAGGACATACTGGTGCTACTCCGACCGAGCACTGCAGCTAGGTCATCTAAGACAGTGAACTCGCCCTGTCACCTCTCGTTCGAGATCCGGACTTTCAATTTATTTTGGCCCTGGCTAGTCGTGGACCTGTGGCTTTGGATTGTTTTCTCGTTTCATAAAGTCTAGCGAAATATATGAGATCCGTCGTATATAGTGACACATTTAGCAGGATAGGTATCTGTTTACTTCGCTGACGATCATGGTCCCAACCGTTTGCCTGTTGTGGTCATAGTCCCACTCCCAGGATGCGTAAGTGGTGACCAGGGGCCGTGTTGTTTTGCTGTAAGCACTAAATCAGAAGATACCTCGCCGTCATTCATTGGCGGGTTGAGTGGCAGGATGGGCTTCCCCTCCTCTGCAGGGAAGTTCCCTTCCTCTCCAGGGAAGTTCCCGCTCCTCCAAAAAGCTGTCTTCGCCCCAAGAGAGGCTCCTTTCTCCCAGCTGTCTATGTTCTGCGGGCCAATCTTCCATCTGATTCAGCACATGGCAGACGAGAAACGCCAACGACGAAATAAATGGAGGAAAGAGCACGGAAAGCGGCGGAAAGCGCTTCATATGATGGCTTAAGGTCATTCTATCCTGAAGGACCTAGAAGAGCACAGATATAGGAATTTTTCTGTAGACGGAGGAAGCGATTTATATGTACATATAGCGAAAACCAAGGAAATAATGAAAAGGCTAGGCCCAATTTTCATGACACGGAATTTTGATTTGAGGCAGCTATAACTTTTGCGAAGCCAACCTGCCTGGCCTGGCTTTATTCAATAGTAGTAAACCTTCCTGTCTGCGGTCCTCTGAGGGAAGTCCAACGTTCACAGCGAGCATCAAAGTTGGCAAAAAATAATGAATAACCATAATCCCTGTTCATGTCTTCATCCACGTGTTCAATTGTATACACAATCCCTACCTGATTAGCAACTCTGGCTGTTCCAATTCTCCTATCCCCAGTGGAATCCTCGTAGCCAACATTTTGAAGGATATCGTTACCACATATTTGGAAGTATGCACGGGACAGTCGAGGAAAGCCAGGCTTATCGTCGTTTTCGTCAATCTGCTCCGTAGGATCTGCCAGACTTGTGATCTCGCGAATATTGATAGCGTACTCGCTGGCCCCACAGTTATTGGAGATGCAGATATAGCCGCGTTGCAAGAAGCAGATAAGGTTATCGTAACACATAAGTTGGTTGCCAATCTCCGAAGATATTGGTTGGATTGAGTAAGGGCGTCCTCTTTTGATGGATTTATCCAAGCCGAGTGTGCGTGTGATCGCTCCGATAACGGCCAATTCTTCATCTGCGACTAGCCTAGCTTCCTCGGTATCGCCAAGGTAGCTCTGCAACAATGTCAGAGAAGAGAAACCAACGGAATATAAAGAGCAATACCTCAAGAAACGTAAGACCTAACCCCATAAAAGGACGACAAGTGCTGAAGAGATTCACAGAATCTCCTATGGAGACGCTGTCTAGGATATGAAACAGTATTTCTCGAGGGAGTCTTTCCATTGTGAAGGAATTAGATTGCAGAGATGTCCCATGACATATCTCTGGGTAGGGAGAGGCTTTATATATATATAAGAAGAATGGTAAAATATAGGGAAGTCAACCAACGTGATGGAGCTGAGCCACCCGATGCTCGCAAACACGTCAAGTTCCACATTTGGGATATAGTGGCCGCGTTTGCGAGGAGAAAGAAAGCTCAATGCACTGAGGGATATCACTTGCCGGAACTACATATCTACACTGAGATCCTGAGGCGCAAAGTCACGAGGCAACGGATACACATAGTCAAACCATCACAATGGAAGAATCGAAGCGAGTAGGCCCATTCGAGGTATTGGAGTGGCTGAGCACCACCCCTTACACGGCCGAAAGCCGACTTTTTAAATGCCTGTTCTTTTCACGTTCTTCCGCAAGGTCTGCGCTCAATGCATTGTTCTTCTCGCGTTCCCGTGCGAGCTCTTCACTTAACGCCCTGCTCCTTTCACGCTCCTTTGAAAGATCATTCTTCAAGCTGTTTATTTCTTTCATCCTATTGCGGCTCCTGATGCTCGCCTCAGCATTTGCACTCTGCTGTCGCGACCTTTCTGCTGAACCAGAGTCATTTTGAATGACAGGAATTAGTGTTTGCTCCATGAACTATTGTTGTTAGCGCTCCTATAGACATTGCTGCGAGGTAGGCATCACTTACCGCAGATGAGTGCTCTGCAAGTACGACGCCAGACTTTGTATGATGGATTATGGTTCCGTCGGCCACACATTGGAGGCAAGGGAAATCTATGTGTTTTTATATTTGCCCGTTGCTCTCCATCGAGACATTAAGGGATCATTTCTCCTGTGATTTTTGGCATCTGGTGTGATGCAGAAGAATATTCACTATATAATTAATGCTAGTCACCTCGAGACCTACAGGATCTGGCGGCCACCACTGCGGCTTGGTTACTTCAGGGTTTCCCATTTCATCCCCATTATATGGATGGTACCGTTGCTTCCTAGGTTCGATTGCCTTGATAAAGGCTTTGGCGAGCCAGCGGCAGTTAACCTGCTGGATGAATGTAAAAGAAGATATATAGTATGTGAGAACATCTTGCTTGTTCCCAATGTTCAGGCTGCCGTGGGTTGGCGGAAGCTGGAGGCCCCTTGAGTAACGAGTCCATACCACTTGCGCAACATGAAAACACCAGGAATTACGGGCCAATCATGTTACGTTTAGCCGGAGATAGGACCCGGGTTAGGTTAGCGATCGAATACATTTTTGAAAGGGATTAGGATTGTTAAATTCGACCGAAAGAGATTGAAAAGATCGAAAAGAGAAAGGGAAAAGCCAACTAGAATGGGCTTAAAAGATCAGAAAGCATATTCTCCACCTGCAATTCATCACGATAGCCCTCAAATACTTGGTCAACAACATCAGCAAGCCAACGCATCAAACTTCGAACACTAAAATGCGCCTTAGTATACTCCCAATACTCTGGAAACCACCCTGCATTTTCCCAATCGACAATACCAGTTATTCTGCCATTTTATGCAAGAATATTTCTGGGATTCAGGTCGCCATGAGTAAAGTAAATCTCGTGATGAATCGCATGCGATTTTGCAGCACGTTTTCGGATTTCTTCCCCAAAAGGATCAGTCAAATATTTGTTGAAATCAGCTTCACTCCTAAATCGTAGTTCTTCGCGCTGACTATCAGAAAGTCGCCAGTCCAAAATTCCTCCGCCTTGCGGATTACAGATCTGGAATTCTGTCGTATTCGGAGGAATTTTGCGAAGTTCAAACAAATATTCTTTTAGATCATTCACGGCTTGCTTCACTTGTTCGTCGGTCATCGTGCTGAGTAGTTGTCCAATTGGGCGCCCAGGAACACGCGTCATTAATAAATAAGAAAACCGGGAAGATTGTAAGACATCGATTGCTCTTGGTGCAGGGATATGTGTGAATTGTTCTATCATATGAAGCGTGTGTGCTTCAACGTGATATTTAGATGCTAGCATTGGCGATCCTCTTCGCAGATACAAGCCAAATGGTAATCTGAAGACTGTCATCGAGAGCGAAGGGCCATAAATACGAGAGCCGACCCAAACTAGAGCATCGTAAATAGATGCCCTAATGTAAGACGACAATGCCAACCAGCAATGTCGAAAAAGCGAGAAGGGCGACGCTAATAAGGGACGAGATGATCTTCTCTCTATGAACCGTTAATAATTTCTCGACAAGATCAGTCTCAATTCTTACCTGTCCCATTATCGACTGATGTATCCATATATTGTTTGGCATCCATCCATGCCAATGACTTCGAGAAACGTGCGTGAATGTGAAGTAGTTCTTCGCTGATAATTGGCGTCAACTCAGGGGTCTTATTATCAAGGAGTACTTCGTCTGTCATCGTATAAAGCCAAGGGTCGCATTGAGGTCGAAAAAGGTTGGCATCGACGGTGTACTTGAGGATATTAATATCAAGGCGGATACTGGGTTTCTCCAATAATACTTACGATCTGCTGCCGAGTAATATCAGAAGAGTTTCTCCAGCTTTGGACTGCAAGAAAAACTGTCCTTTCACCACGGCACTAAAGGCCTTCCTAGACAATACCCAGAGGTTATCCAGTTTCCGTGACTGGTCAAGTCGAAGGTCTCTGTCTGTGAGAGCCCCTAGTAGCTCTTGTGATAAAAATCTACTCAACATCTCAAAGAGAGCAGTCTTGGAGCATTCGGTTAGCTATTAGCTAGATCGGCATTTCAGTAACAGTGCACTTACTCCTTCCGCCAGATCTGGGTCTGTAAAAACACAAGGTGGGGTCATGTGAACATATTCTATGCCGGGATCTAAGTACGATTTGAATGGTGTGTGGGTAAGACAACAGCGACCGCCATCCCTTTGATAAATCAGCGTCTTTGTCTCGTTGGATATTGAAGTCGCCAAAGTTGGTCGAACTAATTTCATCTTGATAAATCATCACCCATTACTAAATGACAGGCGTTTGTTCCACATACATTTATCGACAAGAGTTTTCCACTCCGATAGAAACTCCAATTTAATTTTCTCTGGCGGTTCTTTGGAGGCATCTTCCGTACATATCCTATGCAAGAAGTATCTCGCTGCTTCTTGTGGGTCGAAGGCATCGTTTGATAAACCCACCTAGTATGGATCGATCTGGATGAGGAACGTCTGCTATTGCAAGCAAAGCCCGGTATTGAGAAGAGGTTCTATCTTGAAATAAGATCTGAGACGCTGATCCGCGAATGTTCCACGGAATAGCCATGGCGACCGAATTTAAGGGAACACACTGTCTAAATTTTCTTAAGTGGCGGATTGGTAGGACCTTTTATAGACATAGACGCGTCACGCTAACATAGCATACTGAATAAGACCCTATATGGGTAAAGAATCGCCCTTTTATCATTTTTTTGTATACCCGCAGTGTATGCGCCAGGCCAATGCACTCTGGGTTTGGGTGTGTTAGACTTAAGCGCTGGGCTAGGACAAATTTGGTATAGACTGCATAGACCATTAAAGTGGCAGCCCCCGAGTGGAAAGGCCACAATTCTTCTTCTAAACGCCATGTACAACCATGTCACTTCCGTCATCACCAAGAATTGTCTATAGTAAAAGTTGCGTTGCTTTGAATATGAAAGGGTAGATGGTTCATTCTATGAAGGACTGTATGGTAGGTGGATTGGTGCTGTTGGTAACAGTGATGGAAAGACACAAGTGCTAGTAAAAGTATCAATATATATCGGGGTAGTAGTGATTGTACTAATAAGACTTGATGGAAACTTTGAACTCATTCGAATTTAAGGCTTTCTTTACTTTTCCTTTACCAACTTGAGTAATCTTTCACATTGTTATGGTTTGGGGAGATATACTGATTAAGATTAGTTGTTTTCGAAGAGAATAAGTTACAACTTACAAGGATTATTTAGAACTTGTATTACGGAGGTGCTTTTGTGAAATTTATTATATACTTGCCCTAAATCAAAATAGATATAATAACAATAACCGATGCTTCCTATTAAGTGGATTATGAAAGCCTTTAATAAACTTGAGATTAGTACTAAAGTTGATTAGAACATGGAATACACTGATACTAATTATATAGGTAAGCGGTGTCGGTGACTGTTTATCTTATCAGTGGCGAGTGATCCGCAAACGCCACAACGATTTTCCGCGACAGTGAGCTTTCCCGATCCCAAGGATTCCCAGATTCGGCGCAACGCGACATAGTGACCAGAGAGGTGCCTAGCACACTCTTCTGCCGTTCAATCGCTCTATAGACCTCTTGACAAATACATCTGTCATTGTTCCGGTATTTCCTTTCGCCTAGGGTCCTGTCCCTGATCATCGGCCATGGATGACCTCCAGTCACTGGAGCTCTTTTCGCTCGTGTCCCGAATCACCAACGAACTTCAAAATCACTTGGGTGTCAACGATAAGACATTAGCGGAATTTGTGATCGACCAGCATTTAGCATGTGGCTCTTTTCCGAAATTCAAGCAGACGTTGGAGGAGATGGGCGCGGAGTTTCCTCAAAGTTTGATGGAGAGTATTGATCGCTTGGTCCTGACTATGCACCCGAAGTATAAATCGAAGAAAAGCAATGATGCCGATAATACTGCCGACGGGGGAGACGATATGGATGTGCTCGATGCTCTTGAAAAGAAGGCGCGCGTGTTCAAAGGCCTGGCTGTTCCCGACAAGGCGCCGCAGTGGGACGAAGATGACTATACCGACCGTAAAGGTGCGCACGAAGACGAGGCGAAGGCCGATGCGATGGATGACACTTTCGCAATGCTGGAAGGTCTAGCAGGCAAGGCTCGGGAAGATAAAGGTCGCACTACAGAGGATCGGAGCAGCCGTAAACGAAGCAGAAGCCCTGGTTACGACGATCACGAACGTGGCCGCAGACGCAGGGACAGATATCGCTCCCGATCAAGGTCCTACAGTCCTGACTATCGCCACCGAGAAGCCGATATTGACGAATTCGGTCGTTCGAGGACCAAGTACCCCAGCCGGGATGAACGACGGAATGGTCATGGCGAGCGGCGGCGGCGACGTGACAGGAGCGAAGACGATCATTTCCGGAAGCCCCCTCCTGTTGAACTGGATGATGCGCCGATTTTATACAAGGTTTATGATGGGCGCGTTACTGGAGTGAAAGACTTTGGTGCCTTTGTAAATCTCTCGGGGGTTAAAGGTAAAGTCGACGGGTTGGTGCACGTTTCTGCCATGCAGGAAGGCGCGCGAGTAAACCATCCATCTGATCTGGTCTCCAGAGGGCAGCCGGTCAAAGTCAAGGTCATCAGTATTCAAGGGTCCCGCATTGGATTGTCAATGAAGGAGGTTGACCAAATGACTGGGCTTGATTTGATCCCTCAACGTCGGCTGGCATCAGGCGCTAATATGGAACGCCTTGATGGCACTTCTGCTAAAGAGCGGTATGGAAACTTGAGCTCGGAAGTGCCTGTTATTGAGGATTCAAATGGAAGGCCCATGATGAACCGGAAACGCTTGACTTCACCGGAAAGATGGGAAATCAAACAGTTGATCGCATCCGGTGCTGTCTCAGCGGCCGATTACCCTGACATTGATGAAGAGTACCATGCTACTCTCACAGGCGAAGGAACTTTCGAGGAAGAGGAAGACGTTGATATCGAAGTAAAGGATGAAGAGCCACCTTTCTTGGCTGGTCAAACCAAGATGTCCCTGGAGCTGTCCCCCATCCGAGTTGTTAAAGCACCAGATGGTTCTATGAATCGAGCAGCGATGGCAGGCACCAATCTAGCCAAGGAGAGAAGAGATATTCGGCAACAGGAGGCCCAGGACAAGGCTGCAGAGCAAGCGGCTGATGTTGATCTCAACGCACAATGGCAAGATCCTATGGTAGCACCTGAAGATCGGAAATTTGCGGCTGACCTTCGAACTGCACAACAACCCAAGCCCGACGACAGTGTACCTGAATGGAAAAGAGTTACCATGGGCAAAAACCAGTCTTTTGGCAAGCGGACTTCGATGTCAATCAAACAGCAACGTGAAAGTTTGCCAGTCTACAAATTCCGCAAGCAGCTGCTTGACGCTGTCCGCGAGAATCAATTGCTGATTGTTGTTGGAGACACTGGATCTGGAAAGACCACCCAGCTAACGCAGTATTTGGCTGAAGGCGGTTACGGCAATAACGGTATCATCGGTTGCACTCAACCTCGGCGTGTGGCAGCAATGTCTGTTGCTAAGCGTGTGGCCGAGGAAGTTGGTTGCAAGCTAGGTGCGGAAGTTGGCTACACAATCCGTTTCGAAGATTGTACTAGTCCGGAGACAAGCATTAAGTACATGACTGACGGAATGCTCCAAAGAGAAGTGCTTTTAGATCCAGACCTTAAGAAGTACTCTGTAATCATGCTTGATGAAGCACACGAGCGGACAATTGCCACTGACGTCCTATTCGGCTTGTTGAAAAAGACGATCAAGCGGAGACCTGACTTGAGACTCATTGTTACATCTGCTACATTGGACGCTGAGAAATTCTCAGAATATTTCAACGGATGCCCTATTTTCTCCATTCCTGGTCGTACATTCCCTGTCGAGATTATGTACTCTAAGGAGCCCGAGTCTGACTACCTAGATGCCGCTTTGATCACGGTCATGCAAATTCATTTAACAGAACCCTCTGGTGACATTCTTCTTTTCTTAACTGGACAAGAGGAAATTGATACAGCATGTGAAATTCTCTATGAACGAATGAAAGCGTTGGGGTCTACTGTGCCGGAGCTTGTTATCCTCCCCGTCTACTCTGCTCTTCCTAGTGAGATGCAAAGTAGAATCTTCGAGCCTGCGCCAGAGGGGGGCAGAAAGGTTGTTATTGCGACTAACATTGCTGAGACATCTATTACTATTGACAACATTTACTATGTCATTGACCCTGGTTTCGTTAAGCAAAATGCTTACGATCCAAAGTTAGGTATGGACTCTTTGGTGGTGACTCCTATCTCGCAAGCGCAAGCGAAGCAACGAGCTGGTCGTGCAGGCAGAACAGGACCTGGCAAATGTTTCCGTTTGTATACGGAAGCAGCCTATCAGTCGGAAATGTTGCCGACGACAATTCCTGAAATCCAGCGACAGAACCTGTCCCATACAATCCTTATGCTTAAGGCCATGGGTATCAACGACTTGCTTCACTTCGACTTTATGGATCCGCCTCCGACAAATACTATGCTTACTGCATTAGAGGAACTCTACGCTTTGTCTGCACTTGATGATGAAGGACTTTTGACGCGGTTGGGTAGAAAGATGGCCGACTTCCCTATGGAACCAGCCCTGGCCAAGGTTCTCATTGCATCAGTCGACATGGGTTGCTCGGAAGAAATGCTTAGCATTGTCGCGATGCTTTCCATTCAATCGGTGTTTTACCGGCCAAAGGAAAAGCAGCAGCAAGCCGACCAGAAGAAGTCCAAATTCCACGATCCGCATGGCGATCATTTAACCTTGCTCAACGTGTATAACGGATGGAAGAATTCCAAGTTCAACAATGCATGGTGCTTCGAAAACTTCATCCAGGCACGTCAGATCCGCCGTGCGCAAGATGTTCGCCAGCAGCTCCTTGGTATCATGGAACGGTATCGTCACCAAATCATTTCATGTGGAAGGAACACGCTTAAGGTGCGTCAAGCATTATGTACTGGTTTCTTCAGAAACGCAGCGCGCAAGGATCCTCAGGAAGGATACAAGACATTGGTCGAGGGTACACCGGTCTACATGCATCCCAGCTCCGCATTGTTCGGGAAGCCAGCCGAGCACGTTATTTATCATACATTGGTACTCACGACGAAGGAGTACATGCACTGTACTACTGCCATCGAACCCAAATGGCTCGTCGAAGCGGCCCCAACCTTCTTCAAGGTGGCCCCTACCGATCGTCTCTCGAAACGTAAGAAGGCTGAGCGTATTCAACCTCTCCATAATCGCTTCGCAGGCGAGGATGATTGGCGTCTATCTGCGCAAAGGCGTCAAGGCAGAGGTGGTGGTGGAGGAACCTGGGGTTAATGTTATTATGCTTTTCGTTTCTGCTGTTTTGTCGGTTTCTGGGTGTATGCTGTGTCCTCTATTCATCAAAAATACCCCAATCGGATTGTTTAAAACGAAAGGTTCCCGGGCGCGAACCATTGTTGAAGTATAAAATTGTGATTCAAGACTACCATATAGTATAGACAAGTTGCGTCATTAATGACAACAATTTCGACGGCTTTTGTATACTAGACCAGAAGGACAACTTCAAGTTGTGCCAACCAGAGTACAAATACATAGACCACTAGTAATAAATAGTATTAAAGAGATGCAACTTGAATTTAAATTTGAAATTTATTTTTCTGGAGTTGAGACGATCTAAAACTTCTCTTTTACTTTGTTTTATTTGGGGAGGTATGCTGATTGAGTTTTTTTTTTTTTTACCTTTGAAGGGAATAAGTTGCAAGGATTAGTTAAATCTTTACATTAGGTGCTTAATTATCATATACTAACTAGTATAAATTCAAACACATTGTTTTTTACAACCACTTCAATACCACACCCGATTACGGGTCTCTCCCGTTTTTAGGTAAGTTTCTGTTTTTCCAGGCTCCAGCCGCTAGTAACCAATCAGATCCTGCAAAAATTTAACGGAAACCGAACTTTACATAAACTTCAATTTCAACTTTCAGCTCGACTCTTCTGTTCGAGGTAGGAGCATTACAATAACCCAAGATGTCTCTCCCTGATAATCAGATTCATCGGACCAAACGGAGAAAGCTGGACTCTCCACAGGAAAACGATGATTCCACGAACATAACATCACATGCGCAACTGCGTTCTCTCTTGACTTTCCAGCAAAATGCCAATGAAGCTAAACAAGGTAAGGAAGGGTGTCATTACTATTTCATGTCCTAGTCGCTCACAAACAAATCAAAGGTATAAGAAAGTTTAAGGAATTTCTTCTTTCACTTGGTCAGACTGAGGACGAGGGCCAAAAGGCCAAAAAATCCCGCATCCTCAAAGCTTATTGCGATTCGCAGATCGGCCATGAGGAGGAACCATCTTGTTTCCCGGATCTGATTGAGACCTGGGGTTTTGCGGACAGCAATAACCATGAGTCTTTGTTGACAGTGATTCCGGCTCTTCTGGCCCTTTTTCTCCAGACAATCTCTACTAATCTGGAATTTCGAGAGTTTGGTCTGGCCCTTTGCAAATTCTTGATGCGAAAGGAGCAGTTGAGATTCTTCAACCGTGGCTTGACAGCAATCAAATCTAAAGAGCATTTGATTTCTCCGTGCCTTCGTCTTTTGACTGAGGTGGTTAGCTTTGATGGAGGTGCTGTAGCACGTTATGTTTACGCAGTACGGTACATCACATTCAAGCGTGTAGAGGTATTCTTGACTCCGAATAAAGCTCAATTGGAGGAGGCTTCCGAAGATAGCCAAAAGTCAACGCTGCGTCGGAATGCTCAGAGATACGTTCTTGCGAACTTGAGGTTCCAGCACGCAAGCGCGAAAAGCGACATCATTGAACAGCAGAAAATCATCAGAGCGTTCTTTGAGTACCTGAGGAAAGATTCCCGTGATATTGTTTTGGAAACCATTAAAGCTATTGAAAGGGACATTGTTCAGGATACGTCACTTTCGAGACATGCCAAAACAAAGTTTTTCAGCCGATGGAATATGGAAAGACTTGTGATGCTGTATGGCTACGACCAAAGATCCGAGGAACCGAACCCAACCGGTGTATCCACCGCCAGTGAGATTCATAAGATCTTGATGAATATCTGCACGAACTCGAGCCATGGGGTCCTGCTATCAGAAACAGGATGGTACCCTAATGGAAGTGACCCAGAGGCCTTGCCAGCTGAGAACGACACTTCGATAGAGCTGGGACTGGATTCTGCGGTCTATGTTGACAAGTATAGAGAGACTGTGCCGGTCCGCAATGGAAACTTGTCCTACCTCATCCAAGTTCTACGTCCAGATACAGATAGTCTCCAGATTGAGCTACTGGTGACAATCTTCAAGGAGGCACCGGAGCTTGTTGCTGATTTCTTCACAAAGAAAACAATGTTCGTGTCCGATCCAAAGCCTACTTCGTCGTGGATGGCAGAGTCCGCGCTTCTTTTCTCAACTGTGGACTTGCCTGTTCCGGGTAACTTTGGTTGGAAGGATAAACAGCCTCCCATGCCTCCTCCTGTATCGGTAGTTATTGAGAACATTCTACCTCGCCCGCTCACACAAAAGATTATGACTCGTTGCTTGAACCTGAATGCGGAAATCGTTACTCTGTTCGCAGTTCGGATCCTTACCATCGCCTTCAACAAGTTGCGGAAGGTACTTCGTCTCTTCAATTCGGACCATGGGGCCAGCCAGCCCTTTTGGACACAAGCTGCCAGCAAGTTGAATGCGGAGTTCTGTCGCCGGTGTCCTATGATGAAAGATGTTGTATCTTTGTATAAGAAGACGGCTAGGGAAGATCTGCAGCAACAAGAAGCCGTTGCTGATCTTCTTTCTTGTTTCTACGATATCATTCCTGATGTAGCTTTTCAGGAAACCTTTGATGTCTCTCTTGTTTTGGTTGATATCTTGAAACGACTAGACGAATCGAAATTGGCCGAGGAGGATTCAGAATCATTACTCGCCCAATTGGGAAGCATTCTCAAAATCGCACAGCAATCTGCAGCTATCCGTTGGTGGCAACAACCTGGTGAGGAGTATCCCTGTTACTCATGTGAGTAGTACTAACATGGCTGTAGGGTCTATGCAATTTTCTGCATTCACATCCATCATGAAAGTCGTAGTAGAGGCATCGGCCAATGATTCTCTCAAAGCGATTGAGGATTTGCTGAAGACTGTGCTGATGGAGAACTCTATCTTGCAAGGCTCCAGCTCATTTTCCTCCCTCTTATCCAGCTTTGATACATCTGATTCCGGGCGCTTACGGCATCAATTATCCTTCTTTGACAATTGTGTCTGTCGGATAGCAAAAAAGCCAGTCCATTATCAAGATTTGATCGAATCGTTATTTGAGGACAACTCAAAGCCGGTTAGTCCTATTGTAGCAGCGATTACTGAACAATGGCCATTCGTTGTGAAGTCCGGAGGTGATGCTGAAAACCCGGTTTGCACATGGATTGCTAAGACTCTTGGGCAACTGAAACAATCCGGTGAAGATGCCAAGGCGTTGAAGACTGCCCGCGATGCTCTGATCGCCGCTGCTACGAGTAAAGAAAGCAAATCAGTCTTGAAAAAGGCTTTGAAGGGCATTGAGGATGGTACAAAGGAGGATGGCCCTAAAAACCAGTCTGGACCGACATCTACCGGTTCAACTGTTGAGAGACAACCCGTGGACTTAGAGGAAATCTATGGTGCTTTGCCCACAGAGGGCACAACTCATAATGCGTTGCGCAGGTGGGAAAAGGATGATCTTGAGATTTCTGTGGAACAGGGTCGGATTGCAGAACTTATGCTCTGCTTATGTTCCGAGCACGAAGAAGTCAGGAGACAAGCATTTTCCAGCCTTTCTCGCTTTCAGGCTATGCTCCGAGTAAGCAACCTTCCATCTACGGTGACTAATTAGCAAGCACTAATGATTCCAGGAATCCAAATATGTTGAATGGAGGTCGGTCTTCATCATTACCGGTGAACTTCTTGAAACTGTCAAGCAAATTGGCCTTGAATCTCCAGTGCCGTGGATTGTAGGCGAGTGTGCTTGTAGCTGTCTCTCTGTGCTCATCGATCCTATGCACAAGCTATACGGCAAGGTCAATAAATTCCTTCAAAGGGCGCCGTCCTGGGAGCTAGAGAAGATTCCTTCCTATTGGATTGACAAGATCTTGCTGAACGAACCTGAGTTGGACGATGGTTACTTCGAGGAAATAAATTGGCTGTTGAACCTTTTGGTTAAGGGCCTTCGTACAACAACTGTATGTCGTCCACCTATTATGCAGGTGACAATGCTAATAAACGTGTTCTAGGACATGGAAATCTACCGTCGCTCGAATGTGTTTGAACGTGCACTCTCCTTCTACGAGTCTCCCAGCACCAGCATTCCAGCCAAGAGAAAGATTTTGCATCTGCTCTATCGTTCAACGCAGGTCCGCGGCAGTACGACCTTGATTACTCGAGCTGGTATTGTTAGCTGGGTTCAGAGCCAGGTCCAGGCAGTGAGCGATAAGGAGGCGGAGACTTATGTAGCCATAGCTCAGGCCCTATATGAATCCTCAGACCAGGGTCGAGTCTCGAAGTGGAGCGAAGGAGGCGCCGAGCAGGTCATTGAGAAAATTACTGGATAGAAGGATTGAAAAGCAATAGTGCTGAAAACATGATGTAGATTGTTTTGCACGAGGACATTTTGGGGTCCGTGATCTTGAATTTGGGGGGTTACCCTTGTCTAATGTTATTTATCATATACTTGGAATAATGTGACGAAAACCATATGATTGTATGTGTTATCTTATTTTCTCTTTACATCAAATAGATGTGACGGTACACAAGTTGGCTGTCGTGGTGAAGAGTGGGTGACGACCAACATAGAGAAGTACAGGAATATGCTATTGATAGTACGATATGATAAGATTGGTAAATCGGGGTAAAAGAGACCATGCATCTAACACCCGGACCACTTGGTTCCGTAAAGGATTGACGGAGAAGTTTTCTGGATAGAAAGGTGGATGTTGTTGAGGGGGAAAAGTAGTTGGGTTACCCTATTGGGCGATCAAGTCCGGCGAAGTAGCCTGAGGCCGACGGGTGAGAAAGCAAATGTTTTGCGGCCACAAGTTCAAAGTTGAATCACGCATTCGATCTTCTCCTCTTTCTCCTTCCCTTCCTCCCCATCACCTTTAATCATTATCGTCCCCCATATCTTATTGCTTGTTCACTCTCTATTTCTCAACCCCCCCACCACCCAATTCATTTTTTCGAATACTGAAAGTCTACACTTACACCTGCCCGAGAAAAATTTCCCCCTTTTGCCCCTCATTGAAAGCCCGCTAAACGGTGTGTCCGTCAACTTGCCTGACCGAGTGAAACTCCGCCAATCTTGCCACTGGCAAGTGGCTTTGCTGCACTGATCTCTTCTACACCGCACCCTTCAATTTCCCGAGAACCATTACTTCAAACTATTCACCTTCCTCCATTTCACTGTGACGTCCCCTTGCGACCCCTCGAGCTTTCATCTGGGCACCTCACGAACCAATGAGAACGTTCTAAACGGACTGTCCATAATACCACCTTCTTGAGCCATCCTCATGGCGCGACGTTACCAGATTGATGAGCTGATATGGCTACGCTCGTCGCCTCTGGTCACTAAGCCGACCAGCTTACCCCCAGTAGAAGAATGGATGGGGTAAGATCTTACTGGATCACATGGATCATAAAACCCGGAGACTGACTTGGCCGATGTTGAACCAGCCCAATTCCCGACCCAACAACACAACGGAAGACCACCGCCCCCCGCGATCCTAATAATCCAAATGAAACGACCCCTAGAAGATCGAGTATATTTGAATCTCGTCATATCTCCCGGAATTCGAATTCAGGTAAATCCATGGCACTCTGTCATGCTGCCGCTCATCCGTATTTGAGTCGGACTCTTATCAAGGTCGTCGCTAACTTGAGGGGCTGTCAATCGTTGTAGAGGATATTATTCTTGGCCCACCGAAGACTTCATTTGCGTCCGCTTCTCGCATACCGGGTAAAGGTTCGATAGACGCTACCGACCGGCCGTCTCGGCAAACTGATGTGGATGACCATAAGAGTGATCGGATAAACTTCCGCGGCAAGTTCTTCAAGGATAGAGATGCCGGTGATAGGGATTTTGACCGACGCGATGGAAAATCGGAGCCTTTCACCCCCCGACGTGGAGACCGAGATGACTGGAACAGTGGGCGCCCTCGTCGCACCTTCGGTCAGGATGAGCAAGAACGCAAACCAAGACGTAATGGAGACTTTGATCGGTGGGAGTCCCGTGATTTCAACCGCGACCGCGACCAGCAAACCCCTAATTTTGATCGGGGAGGGCGAGATAAGGATAGTCGCTTCTTCCCTCGACGGGAAGGCCAGCCGGGACGGGCAAGGCACGAAGGAAGTTGGTTCCGCGATGAAATTCTTCAGGATGGCCCTGATGCCGAGGAGGAAAAGACTCCGATCCGTAACCGAGACTGGCGTCGTGATAGACACGGAGCTGACCGGGACTGGACACGCGGCGCCAAGTTTGAACAAGAACCTGAATGGTTGGATTCTACCGATAAAGATGAACCCCGAAGGGTGCATACGCAGGAAGACTTCGAACGCTGGAAAGAAAGGATGAAAGCTGGCTCTTCTCAGCCGCCTGCCGAGGAGAAGAAGGAGACGCCGGTTGAGCCGCCTCAGAAGCCGGAGCCCAGACCAACCGATGGAGAAATTTTCAGCAGCACTGGCGCTCAACTTCAAGGGGACACAGCGATGGAGCGGTTTTTCGGCTTGCTAGGCGACTCCAAATCACCCCAGGAGACCAGCACGCCATCTCCGCTGGAGGCTACTCCTAAGAAAGAGAGTCTGCCAGGGAAACCTATGAAGGCGTCTCGTTTTGCAGGGTTGTTTAGCCCGCCTCCCGGGAGTCCAGCCAAGGAGTTCGATACCCAGTTGGGAACCAAGTCCCCTAGTATGACTGCTTCCACCTCTACCACTGACGCTGATCAGGAAGGGTTTCAGCGCATCTTACAGATGCTGGGAGGAAGCAAATCACGGAATGCTACCCCGCATAACGACAATGTGCAAGCTACCAGGCCACCATCTCTCCCTCAAGTTGAACCCGTGCAAAGCGCGATCTCGTCACCATCGCTGGAGCAGTTGAGGCGACCGGAGGCTATGCCAATGCATGACCCTGCTGTTCGGAATGCTGGTCCTGCCATGGATCCCCAGGCCCGTGAAAGGGAGCATCTTCTTCGATTGATGCAGCAAGTGCGTGTTAGCCCCGTGACAAACCAGGTCCACGGCAACCAGGGTCAGCCGCAAAGTGCCGGTGCGGCTCCGGGTATGATGAGCATGCCGGAGATGATACCACCTCCACCAGGCCTCTCTGCGCCCAAGGCGCCTAATTTCATTGATGACCCGGCCATAGCCAACATGCAAAGACCAGACCCTGATCAGCTTCGGCGACGGCCGGCGAACGGCCCCCCGATGGGCTATTTCGATGATATACCATTCCCACAGGGTAACCAGGTCCCTATCACGCCAGGCGGAAGTAGAGCTCAAGGTCATGGTCTACCGGGTATGGGTGTTCAGAGACCACCAGGCTTTGACCATATGCCGCCTCCTGGATGGGCAGGCCATCAACTTCCTCCGCAGCAGGGCGCCGGACCCGGACCCCTCGCTCCTCCCCCAGGTATTCCTACACCGACACGGGGCGTCAATCCCAACTTCATGTCCAACATGATGCCTGTGCACGGCAATGTTCCACCGATGGCTGAGCGCCAGCCCTTCCCACGCGGTGCCGGTGGCAATGGAGCGGCCGGTTTCCCGCCACCGCCAGCCATGATGCCTCCTCCCGGCTACATGAATGGGCCTCCTCCATCTGGGTTTCCTCCCATGCCTCACAACGCTGAAGCTCTGATGGGCTTTGCTCACGGTGGTCAAGGCCCTTTCGAAGGTAACCATGGCCCCCAGGGACCGCCACCCTCCTCCCGGCACCTCTTGGATATGTTTGGACAAGTGGGAGCCGCCGATGCCCGAGGTGGTATGGTAGGCCCTGGCCAGTTCAGATAAGCCGTCAAACGGGCGTAGTTGCACTCCTTTCGGGGTTGCTTGCCACCAGCCAGGGTGATGCACGGCAGCATATGGCAGGACGATTCCAGTCGAAGTGCCGAATTTGATATGTGATTCATGTCTACATGTTCGCTTTTGCGATGCTGGCGTCTGTCGTATGGACTTGCTTATCTCTGTTGAAATTGCGCCGTACGTCTGGGAAAATGCTGACGGAGAGTGGGCGCTCAACGTTGCCGATGGAACCCTGTTCAAGATTGGCTTAAGGGAGTAATAGGTGGATTGAACAATCTAGTTGAGTACCTGATCTACAGACCTTGATCATATTACAATAAGCTGAGCTAGATGCCTGGATAACTCAATCAATCTATTACTTGACATGTTCATTCATAATATAAAGAAGAAAGCCAATCTTAGTATTCACTCTGGTGTCATGAAACCATCTTCCGTGAATATTGAATAGTCCCGTGAACTGAACCTGTCGTATCATGAAATTTCCCGTGTTTCATCCAGTCTAGTGAATCGCCTGATACACTTACACACCCTCCTTTCCTCCCACTAGGAATTTCTCTTTTCTTTCATTCCTTCACACACCTATCCAGCTTCACTTCCAATCAAGTGACCAAGTTCATTGGTTACACTCGTTACCATGGCGCCCATATATAGCCAGGTACGTCTATACAGGTCTTAGATTCTTAAGCGGTTCACTTGAAGAGCATAGTGATGATATGTCCGCGGACAATCATGGTTCTTTTCCAGGTGAGTTTTTCTTTTCTCTTCGTTATTCTCATTCTATCTCATCCATTACTTCATTCATTCTACGTTTACTTTGAGTCATCTAACAGCATTAGTTTTGCATTCGACCAGAGGAGAAAAAAAAAAAAAAAAAAAAAAAAAAAAAAAAAAAAAAAAAAAAAAAAAAAAAAATCATAGAAACAACAAAAAGAAAAAAACTAAAAAGAACAGGTCGAAAGAATCATGGAAGCGATTGACTTTGAGCTCTGTCTTACAGTAGATGAATACGTGAGTACACCCTTCACCCCCCAAATCCACAGAAACCCATCTATACCTCAAACTCAAACCCAAGACCAAAAAACCTAACAAAAAAAGATCCCCAACGAGGCCACCATGGAAGGTTCCTCACCCTCCCCGAACCCCCTAATCCGCAAACACGCCTCCCTCGAAGAAACAGACTACGGAGTCGAATGCACACCGCGTCCCAAACGCATAAAGCCTTCATCAATATCACCCTCCACCTTCGACACCGAACACTCGCAAACCCCCCTACTACATTCTGTACTAGTACCCGATGACGGACCCGTGCAGCACCCAGACACAACATACCCCGATACAGATGTAGACATGCACAGTCCCGGGTCATCTTACTCGGCGCCCGATGGCCAGCTTTTCCCTATCTACGAGGATCCGGAGGACATGGGCTTCGAGTATGGGGTTCCGAGTGTTGTGGCGGTTGAGTTTCCGTCGCCGGATGAGGATAAGGAGAATATTGTGCTTGGGGATCAGGGTGGGTTGTTTCCTATGCGGGAGGTTGAGGGGAATGCGAGGGTGGGGAGGAGGCGACGGGCTGCGTTTTCGGTGCAGTCTGGGTATTCTTTTGGGTATTCTTTTTCGGGGGTTGATTCGGTTGATTCGGTCGGTGTGGAGGGTGTATATGATGAGGAGGAGGAGGAGGAGGAGGGGGAAGGACAGGGGGATACTTGGGGGAGGTATGTGGAGGCTGGGGAGGAGGATGGGTTGTTGGTTTTTGGTGGTTTGGGGGAGATGGATGTTGATGAGGATTTTGTGGCGGGTGTTCCTTCTGAGGTTGCGTTGCATGCGTATCCTTTGGCGGAGGTTTCGGGTCGACGGCGGGTTCAGAGGCCTCGATCTGTGGTTTGATTGTTTGCTTCCTGGGTGGATATTTGAAAGTTGTCGATTCTACTGGTGAGGTTGTTCGGTGATCTATGTTGATGTGAGAGTAGTGAGATGGATGATATGGCTGGTTGTTTGAGTTTCTTTTCATATTCTCTGTACTTGATCAGTAATCATGCGGGCACTCGTGTATCTTTAGAATAATGTCTTATTGCCAATGAGTTTAAATGCATATCAATTTCAATGAGCAATCTGCCTGAGAAACCCTAAAGAACAAAGTGCAATAAAGATCACCCGCACTAGATTGAGAAGTAAAGCCCAATGCACTAGAGAAGATAAAACAAAATAAAATGTAAATCCAATCCAGCAGAAAACACTCAAAAAGAAAGAAAGGGAAAAAATCCAATCCGGTATAAAACTCGTAGAAAACCACTAGAATTGAGGCCTCGGGTTGCGTTCAACATGGACTATCCCCGAGGCATCATCATCGACCGTCCCAAACATTCTCAGCAGCTCAATGACCGAGTCCCGGCTCTCGAGGACTTCATCGCCCATGGTACTAGTTATACTTTCTGTTTTGAGGCTTTGAATTCTTGATAAAGACTCGTCTATGGAATTGCGAATGACGATTTTGACGAATTCCACATTCCGAGTTTGACCGATTCGAAAGAGACGGCAGAATGCCTATTATCGCGTTAGCAATCATCTATTTTGGTCACCGTTTAATAATGACTGAAGTTGACCTGTTCTTGAACAGCCTCGTTCCACCATAGATCCACGAGAATGCACTTGTTTGCCATGGACATGTCAATACCAAAGCCACCGGCCTTAAGGCTTGCAATCAAAATTTGAATCCCTGGCTCCTCTCGAAATTTGTCAATGCTCTGTTCGCGCGCCCCAGAGCTCATCGTTCCAGTAAACTGCTAGGTGGTCAATAAAACAACCTGTTCTGATGGGCCGGTACGTTCTACTACTTACGCATGTAGCCCCCCATTTCTGCTTGTGGCACATAATGGAGAGCAAGCGGACGAAGTTCAAAAATTGAGTAAATATGACCACTTTCACATCCTTGTTTTCTTTCATCCATTCTTGGATTGTTTCCTGGATTTTGGTCATTTTGGCACTGGGCATATAGCCGCCACCCACGGCGACCCAATCTATCTCTTCGTCATCGTCTGGTTGATCTTCATCATCACCATCTCCGCTGTTGGTGGTCACTCCCCACATGCTACTCATGAATTTTCTCTTGGCGGTCTTCCTCCGTTTCAGCGGTGGTTCCCTTGTGATAGGCGTATGGGATATCTTCGGTGTTTCATCTACCTCGTCTGCACATAGCGCAGCTAAATCGATTGGTACATCGCATTTCGAGCAAATCCGTTTCATTGTTGTGGGCGTACTTCCTTCCTCCGTAAGGGTATAGTAGCATTCCTCGCAGTAGAGGTGCATGCAGGAAGTGATGATCGGTTTCTGTGGAATCAACTTGCAATCAGCACAGTTACTTCTTTCCAGCCGTTCCGGCCACTCTTCTTTCTCGTGAAGACTTTCCATAAAACGCTTAAACTCCTTAGTTAGGTGATCGCTATCACCACCAAGCTCTTCACTAGGTTCTTCTACACAAGCTCCTGTAGAATCCATTGCATATACCGGCAGGACCGGCTCTCTTTTCATGGCCCGGAGCCATTGTACTATAGTATAAGATGGGCCCCGAGTGTCCTTTTCACTGTTTGAAAGCTTGATCAATTCTCTGATCAACTCTCCAGAAAGCAGTTTCTTAACGATATCCTGCGCTGTAAGTATATGGCTCGAAAACATGCGCAACTTCAGGATCATTGTCAGAAAGCACCGATATTGCTTATAGCGAGAGTTCTTCTTATTCGCGAGACCTGTGGTTGTCGTTAGTCATACATACATTCAGGGGGCCATATGTGGAGTGGGCTTGTTAACCATTAATCACTTCAAAAAAAGCATCGATAATCGCATTATAGATTGCCCGCTCGGCCTCGCAAAAGTCGCTCGAGATAGTCTTTTCCTTTATCCCCGGCAACTTGATGACGGGTAGGCTAAACAGCCGACTGGCATGTGTCCGGCGATACATGAATGTACGGAGTAAATTCGTCAAGCGCTTTTTAGCTCCCTCATCCTACAGTGGATGTTAGTTACTGAAGCACTGCACTGTTGGGGGCATATCTCAATTACCCTGCAATACAACTTGGTGAATGTATCGTAGTTTCCAGTGCGAGGGACAGCCAGGAAATCGAACAACGGGTAGAATTCTTGAATTCGACTGTGATCGACTTTCGTAAGCTACGTAATTCCACTTTTCCTGAAAAGCACATACTTTTGTATCGGGGTACCGCTGAGTGCCCATTTATAATGGCCAGTAAGGGCACGGATAGCCATGGAGCATTGCGAAAGATGATTCTTGATGGTATGTGCCTCTTGATAAATTCATAAGCTCAAACCTGGCAAAAGACGTTAAATACACATACCATCGAGAATAATTCGTCTAAACTTGATCTTATGCAAAGGGCCCGCTTCATCTTGAAATGTTTGATTCCACCATTCTGTGAGCTTCTGCTCGTCGGCAATTTGATTAGGCATATTGCACCGAGGGTAGGACTTTCTGACTTCATCGTACGTCGTAATTCTATAGACTGTTGAGAATCAAAATTTTATTCTCTTGGAAAGAGTTCACTTACACAATATTATGCTTTTGAATGCTCTTGGGAACATCGAGCGTCACAAGCCTGGAGTTCGCACTATACACAAGAACTTCACCAATGGCGTCTTCTTCACAATGCATTGCCATCTGACGCATCCTGCTACTGTTAGTAACCTAAGACGTAACCCCCTAGGCTCCGAACTTACCAATGCGTGATAAGATGCGATGGTACAACGATCAATGTAGTCTTTGCAGGATCATCTGGGTCAGTGGGTTTCCCATCGACGATGTTGGCTAGATAAGTGTAAGACATTTGGAGTCTATTTTGGACTAATAAGCTCACCAAGGGTCTGAATCGTCTTCCCGAAACCCATAGTATCACAGAGAAGGCCCCCAAACGGTGGCTGGGAAGAATTCTCGCGGTCACGCTACTGTGGTTAGTCACAAAAGTCAGGTTCATCAACGAAAGACCTAACGCACCATGAATGCAGCTCCTTGAAGCTATATAGCTTGTTAGTTCTGCGCTTAATTGATAGACATCCTATAGATCACGAACCTGGTAATTGTAAAGACTTGTCTTCAACCCCTTGATTCTCCATCCACCCTGGCCATCGCTTCTGGCACTGCGATTAAACCTTTTTGTAGCCTCCAGTATCCTCTGCTTGTCGGAACCGGCTTGCTTTTGGTCAGATGTAGGGATGCTGGCGATCATTTGAATAAGCGCCTTGTTCTTATCCTTTTCAGTGAACTTCGGGACTGCTGGCAATGGAGCACTAGCCTGTGCTTCCTCAATAGTATTAGACCCCAAGAGCTCTTCCAGAATTTTTGCTCCGCCAATTTTCTTCTTATTGAATGTCTTGCTCAGCCCAGATCTGCTCTTTTCAACGGCAGGGCGCCTCACGCCATGCGACCTTTTCCTTTGACGTACTCGGCCAAGGGTCACATCGAGGCCATACTGCATGCTTCGTCGCCTCTCGTCTGCTGAAATCCTGTTCTGTCTTTTCCTTTTAGTAACTGTCCTTGGTATTGCGGCTTGTGGAGGGGATGCAGTGATGGTCTGGTCAGCCATTGCTTCCTGAGGTGAGCTGGGCACCAAGGAAGCAAGGTCGATAGGCTCATTTTCAATTCTGGCAATCTCCTGCTTTCCCATTTTTAGAGCCTTTCTGTTGGCTGCTCTAGTCTTTCTGGTATCCTCTTTCAATTTTGCTGCCTGGTATCTCACAGTTTCCTCCAAGGTAGGATCCGAAAGACCGTTGAACCAGTTTTCAATATCATCGAACCTAAAGGACAACTTTAGGACTGTAAATCAGATATTGGGTAATTGAACCTACTCTATAGAATCATCGTGCTCAGATTCTGAATCTGATCCGTTTTCTGACCACTCTGGACCGCCATTCTCAGTAGGCCCAGTCTCCAATGGTAGTCTGCCTGTAGCTGTATTTGAAGGACCTTCGTTTATGTGTGAAAGCGCGTCATTCTCTAATAGCAGATTACCACGTGGTCTATCGTGACCCGCGTTCCTAAGTGCTTCGACAAAGGAATCTATATTTGGGCTCAAAAGGCTTTCAGTCGTAGTCATAGAAAAGTTAGGGTTGTCAGTATTAGATGAAAAAAATGTGTCAAGTTCAGGGTCTAAAGGAATTGGAGTCGACATAAAGGATGTGTCTTGCATGGAAGGAGGAATAGGGCTTGGTATCAGCATGTCCAATACCCCCTCCGCTGTACTGTTAAGAAAGCTGGAATCCATCGACACAAAAAGAGGCTCTGAACATGGAGGGTTCGCTGCTGAGTTTATGTTCATCGATAACTGGCTCCGCGCGATGGCATTCCTTGCACCCAACTGTTCCCTGCGAGTATCGATGGTCTCGGCCATCTTGGCGTCGATATCCAGAGTTTCTGACTCATTGTCTGACTCCATCATTGTAGACAGACGCAGTATGATAGAGAGGCTGTTGTGTGATGATGTGAGAAGTTGACCATCCAAGGATAGGTATATTAACCGGAAGTAATTGAGGTGTAAATAGGTGTACGGGTGGATGTAAGGAGAGTAGGAAGGTGTAGGCGGACAGGAAAGCTAATAGTAGGAAGTAGTAAGGGTAGAACTGGAAAGTAGATGTGAGAGATATAGGAATAGATGAGATGCAGGATGATGTTAAGGGTTCAAAAAAGAGCTGTAAAGGTGGCAAGAAAATAGTAGGAAAGAAGTTGATAAGAATAATCGAGGTGGAGTGGAGAGGGAAGGAGAAGAGTGGAGGATGGTTAAATACAAGCGGTAAATGATAGAGGTACGTTTAGAAATGACAAGGCCTGGGTAAAGAGCTATATGGTTAGATTAGATGAAAACAGCAATACGGGGAGAGGTATGAAGAGGTGAGGATTATAAGTGTAAGAGAAGGTTCGGAGCGAGCATTAATTGTGAGATGAACTATCATGGAAAAGGAAGGAGAAGTAGGTATAGAATTCTTGAGTTGATGGCTCAGGTAAAATAATTTTAAGCAAGTAATAATAATAGATAGAGGGAGATTAAGAACAATAATTGTTTCCAGAGATTGATTGGAAAGTGATAACGAAAACATAGTTTAGTCCACTGATTGAGGATCCTGCAACACATGGTAAGCAAGATTCAAGGGCAGATAGTGCTTGCAATCGACAAGTGAGCTAAAAATGAGAGAGGCAAATAGGACCTTGAAAGTAAGAAAGAAATAAGATATCATTAAACTTCATTCATTGGATATTGGTTGGAAGACTAAAACCCATACACGCCGAACCGATTAGTCTAAGCTGGTATATCCACGTAAAATCCACATTGAGCCCAAATGAACAATTTCATGACTCGTAATCGGTATTGCTCCTGACCATTTATACTATATTTGCTGCCATTATTTTTTCTCCGGCAAGACTATATCATCAACTGCACAGTTAGGGTGCAGAACATAAACAATGCGTTGTGACTCCGTTTGCTCGTCATCTGCGGCGTTGACTAGGCCTTCTCCTCGGATTGGCATGAGAATGTTATCCTGCAAGAAATAATCACGTTAGTTATGAAAAGCCCCAGAAGAGAGGTAAAACATACCTTAACCATTCTCTTTAGGACCTTGACTGCTAGGCTGCGTTCCCGCTGCAGATCGTCCTCATTCTCGAGTTCAGACTCGATCTGTTCCAAATACCAGACAATAAGATCTTCCTGTTCCACACCCTCCCCAGATGTAGACTCGTCTTCGTTGACCCTCCGCACGACAAGATTCAAGATCTTCATGTATTTATCAAACGTGATCTTAGTTCTTGGACGGGATGGTGCCGGCTGCTCTCCCGTATCATCACGCATGGGGCTGTCACCCTCACGATCACGGCCACCGTCGGCCATTTCGTGATCCTCATCATCGTCGTTAGCATTAACAGGTTCTTCATCGTCGACATCAACATCGTCCTTCTCAACAGTCACAATACTCTGCCGCAAAAGATCATAGGCTTCTTGCACAAACCTTGGAACAATCTCCTCTACACAGTTGACCTTGGCAACGGCTTCAGAAAGACGGATCAGGGATTCAAGCTGACGAACGGTGATACGGTAAGAAGATCTGCCCGTGCCACCTTGCGAATCATTAGCACGCAGCTCCTTGTACTTCTCAACCAACAGAGCTTTGGCTTCATCTGTGAAGACCGGCCTGAATGTGCGAGCGAATCGAATATAACGCTGCAGTTGCTCGGTACTAAGCTCTGGCTGAACAGCTTCATCACGGTTCATGTGCACGTTGATGATGTGGTCTGCCAGGTTACGGTCCACACTCTCTTTCGGCTCGTCTCGGATCACAAAGAACAGATCGAATCGACTCATGATGGGAGCACTGAAGTTCAGGTTGGCACGCAGAGTGGCCTTGGGATTGTACCGTCCCCCAATCGGGTTTGCAGCAGCAAGGATAGATGCGCGTGCGTTAAGCGTGGTATGAATTCCTGCCTTGGCAATGGAGATCGTTTGCTGTTCCATGGCTTCGTGGATAGCAACTTGGTCGCTGATGTCCATCTTATCGAATTCATCAATAGCGCAGATACCACCACCGTTCTAAATCCAACTGCTGTTAGTGGACTATAAAGACTTCAAAAACATGGGCATACGTACAGCAAGCATTAGAGCACCTGCTTCAATAGTGAATTCACCCGTTTCAGCATCTTTCACGACTGAAGCGGTTAAACCAGCAGCTGACGAAGCCTTTCCACTGGTATACACAGCACGAGGGTGCAGAGAGCAGATATATCTATCCAGACAGTCAGTCACTTGTTAAACAAAGACAGATTCCCGGGGTCGTACTTCAAAAATTGACTTTTGCTAGTTGAAGGATCACCGACAATGCAAATGTTAATATCACCACGTAATTGCATGCTCTCTTGCTCCGTAGACTTGCTAACTCCTCCAATCAGTTGCAGAAGCAAGCCTTTCTTGATTTGCCTATGACCGTAAATCATGGGGGCAATCGAGTCCACCAGACGAGAGTAGATATAATCAGAGTGGACGAGCTGTTTAAGATCCTGTACTTCATACGGGGTCAGAGTATGCAGGAATGCCTCTTGCGCTTTGTCTTCATTAGATTCAGGCTCAGAAACCTGATTCAAGGACGCCAGAATGTTGTTAGACTGCCCGTTTAGCTGCTGGTTTGACTGTTGACCGGGTGTCGTTGTGTCTGGGGTCACCATGCAGGCGAGGAACGCGAGTCGATAGGTCAGGTCCCTGGCACCCAGAGCTTTAAGACCGGAGACTCCGCCACCGCCAACATCTCCACCACGGAACGCAGAGTCATCACGGACAGCTTCTGGCCGTACACCAGGCAACCCAAGTTGACTGACATCAGGAACGACGATCAATGTGCCTGTGAAAATACACCGTTCTCCAGCCTTGATACGATCGACCATCTCACCACGAAGAATCACGTCCATTGTTCGGGGCATGCTCCCAGTAGGGATCTCATGCGAGGATTCTTGCAGTTTCACTTTCTGCCAATCGACGAATGTACTTTTTCCGATGTCTAGGCGCCAGCCGGAACGGTTACCACAAGTCTGATTCGGGCATTCCGCAGGCTCTGTATATTTGAAGGTCTGCTCAACATCAGGACACACTGTTTTGCAGTTCTCACAGATGAAAGTGCCTAATGACAGCTCGGGACGGATTTCCGATGTCCGGGTGACGGTTCCAGAGATGGACAGTAGCTTTCCAATTTGCGATGTTCGGAGTTGGCGTAAACGGGAGACCAGAGGCAGGTTGTAAAAGGCTAAAGAGAACAATTTGTCCGTCTGTTGATGCCGTGTCTTTTCGCGAACACTTCTTTCAAATTCAGGGTTTTCCGACACGGCTGTGCTTGAATTGGCAGCCATTAAAGACGTACCGGCCTCGGAGGCAATGCTTTCAACTTTGCGATGGGACATGAAATAGTCGGGCTCATATTTAGCGATGAGATTGTGCAATGCTTTTGTCAAGAAAGGGTGGAATCGATAATATTGGTTGGCAATCGCATCCGCCAGAATGGGGTTGTCTAATGATGTGAGATGGGTGAAATCCACATAGAGTGTGGATAGCCCGAATTTTGACATGCCATGGACTTGAGCCACATAGTATTTGTCACTGAATATTTCCGACGATGGTGGTGGCGCGGTCCATGTTTGTTCCTCCTTATATGTCTCGAGCAATTCTTCAAAGGCCTGTTGTACTTTCTCGCCCGCTACATCCACCAAAGGAGGAGGGCCTGGAAGGTAAGGCTTTCGCAATCTATTGGCGGTTGAGGTAGTTGATTCCGGAACTTGATCATCGGGAAATGCGTGCATATCGCTCATAGGACCGTTACTTTCCGATGGTGGATGCGGCCGGGAGCTGGGAAGTTGATCTGAATGAAGGCCATGATCGCGAGAGCCAGCGGTAGAACCCAGCTCCGATTGGAGAACAGCGTCAAAAAGGGAGGACATGATGAAGGCAGCCAGATAAAGGCTGCTAGATAGATAGGAGGATCGGGGGGGAAAGGTATATCCGCTTCTTCGCGGAGTCCGAGACTTCAATCAAATAGGTGGAACAGGTGTTGATGGGGGGACCACATCAAAAAAATGGACGAGTTTGTTTGAAAGTGATAACTTTCCGTTGGTGCAGAAACACGAGGAACGCGAACGCGTCGGAGGAATAGTTATAGCGGAACCGACGCGTAAAGTGGTTTTTTTTTTCGTTTTGTCAGAAGCATCACATGATTATAGTACTTCTTTTACATGACCGTATTGGGCGTATTATCAATTCCCAAAGTGGATCATCATCAGACTAACTTCATCAAGATAAAGGTCCTCACGTCCGCTGGCCAACAACCAAGCGGATCCTCTTCCGCTGCCAATGAAAAGCTATAGAAGTGCTTCTTCGGGGGTCAAAGCTCCTTCAAACCAATGATACCTTTGCTTCAGGACAGTTTAACTTTCGGGGTTGCACCAACGGGAGTCTTTTACCTTGTCATTGACCCCACTGGCTTGCTGCTCACATCCCTAATAAGAACCTTCCAAAAGAGAAGGAAGCCGGGGTCATCCTACGCCCACCTGAGGTAGATAAGCACCAAACCCAAACTGCAATGTGCCATGACTCGTCCCGAATCATTATTGTCTCCTGAAACCTCTGTTCTACGATGATCTTTCCGGACCAATTGGTCTTCTAGCCGGGGCTATCCTGTTCAACTTCGGTCCGATATGCAGTTATAGGGAGTTTGGCCGTCATTTTCAGCCAGATCGCCCGAGTCCACTGCCATTAGGCGGGTCGCAATGTCTGTGGGCAGACTCCCTTCAGTTGATTTGACACATTCCACCCAAGGCACCGGGCAGCATGGGGCCTCTTCCGCCCCTGAACCACAGAGTTAGTCCTATCTGATGGAAAGACTTCTGTAGGTATCACATTATACTGACACAATGACCGCCCAACAGGTGCTCCCCGAAATGTAACCCAACCCCCAGTGAGGACCAAAAGGCGTCGGCATTTACCCCTCCCAGATGACCAATCTGCCAAGCGTCAACTATTTTATTTTGTTGACTCAAACTCCTCTTCTCGAGAAAAGCGCGCCCATGTCATGCGTCACCATGTCCAGGAGAAGCGAAAACAACTCAAACATACATATCCTCGAACTGACAATGACAAAACGTCAAGTCGTCCTTTGCGCTATCTTTCATGGCAGCAGAGGAGATTTTCAATAGCGGATGATGAAAACGAACTGGCTGGACCTGATCCCGCTACAGAGGAAGCGGTCTGCGTGGCCGATTCATTGGTGGGTGGCCTTGAATATTTCGCCTGACCCTGGTCATTCATTCAATTCTTTTTTTTTTTTTTTTTTTTCCCATACTTATCTTTGGATGTTTAGGTGCAAGTACAAGATGAATATCCAATTTCGCAGTATAATACTGAAACCGTCTCCCCTGTCACTCTCCTCGATGCCTCTATCAAAGATCCTTTCGACAGTTTGCCGATACCCTGTTCGAGAGATGACTATGAGTTGGTGGACTTCTGGACCAACCGATTGACGTACTGGTCCGGGCAGAATAGACCGATCAAAGACCAGATTTTCCGAGCTGCGATGTGCCATCCCTTATCTTTTCAGGCGACTATTCTTGCCTATTGTGCTCGTTGGAGAGCTCAGTTGTATAACATTGATAGGAGCCCCCAGGCTGAACGTCATATGGGAGACGCCAAAAGAGGCATTGAAAAGGCTATAGATGGTGCCAAGGAGATTGACACAGATAGTTTAGCCATGGCATTGACAGGGATGGCAATAAATGAAGAGAGATTCGGCAGCACGCAACACGCTGGAGGATACGTGGACCAGGCTGTCCAGATCCTCCGACCCAGGGCTGGATCCAGTCGTGTTGTGGAGACCTTCATGCATTATGTGCGGTACATGATAATGCCGCTACACCCCACCGTTTCCGAAGGTGGCCAGCAGTGGCTAGTCACATTTCTTCGCGGAGCAGAAGAATTGATGCTTGAACACAGCACGGAAGCCTACCTGACATCCGTTCCACAGCGCCGTATTGCGTTCCAAATGGATAGTCCTTTGTTCTTATTACTTTCAAGCGGACCGCGTCCGTCTCAAGTTCCGCATGGTTCGCGCATGTATGTGGTACGAAATGCGCCGACCCAGGAGGTCACCCGGACTGCGGCCCTATTGTATATTACAGGTGCGCTCTGGGATTACCAAGGTTCTCCCAGCAGAACCGGCCGTTTTCTCGATTATCTCCACGCCCTCGTGAAAGACCATGAGCTTGACCGATACCCGGCATGCGAGTCCTTTGTTTGGCTACTCCTCCAGGAGGGATGTGATCCAGATCTACGAGAACCGGAACGACGTTGGTCTACTGGGGAACTGCTGAAGATGCACAAACATCTTCGGCCTGACTTACAGTTTCATTTCAATGAGATTTTGTTTAGTCTTCTGATGCTTACCCCTCCGATTCGAGGGATTGACTCCTTCGAAAAAGAGTTGTACATGTCTATGCCAGATGACCCAAATGAGCTATAGGGTCCCCACCCCGTACATCTATCAAATTGACATAGCGTTGCCTCAGCGGCTTGCAGGCAGCCGTGCGACTATTCTGTCTCGTAACCAGGACTCGGTTGGTTATGTTTCTTTTGTATATAATCTAACAGATAGAGTGGGTGTCAGACTGCATCCTATAATTTGAATCTCGATCTTGTACAGGGCAACTCTACATTAGTCGCCATCCAAGGGGTATGACTTGAGTGTAGTTGCGTCTGGAAATACCTTGGGAAATGTTACTGTTCGGGATCGCGAACTCTAATTATGTGTTAGCGTTGGCAGCTGTCCTCTCAAGACATTCCAATGGCTTTGTCTCTACATATTGATACTTTAATTAATGTCTGTTGTAAGGACCATTAGCTCCCACCTAAGAGAGCAATGCACGTGACAGTATACCGTTATCTAGCATCTTCCAATGAAAAGCCCAACCTGTAGAAGGGAACTCAACATCAAGGATATGACGAACCAAACTATCGCGTACCAAGACAGACCCCCAAGAAAGATAGGAGATGTCCGAATAACCAGGGTGATTCCAAGGGTTATCTACTACACATGATATCACGATGATACTGCAAACGGCGTGGCTGTCGCTGTATGACGTTGATGTCAACTTTAAAAGGGCATACATTATGCGGATGTGGCTTAGACCGATCGTACCAGAAACCAAGCAGGCAAGATCGCGGGATACAGAGTACAAGGGTAGATACCAGATAAGGCAGTGGAGCACGGACAGGTCAGACGATTGGCATTGAACGTGTAAGCGTCAAGGACTTTGGGACGGGAACCATGGCGTGGGCTTGCAGCGGTGGACCGTCCTAAGGAGGGGATGTATCCATCAGGAAGTTCGGGAGCCCCGTGGTTCGCATAGGAGAGGGTACGTGTATTCTCCTGAAAAGTTCTGCCTGCAGTCCAACAAAAAAAATATTGGTATTCACAACTATCTGATTAGATGTTGATGTTTTCAACGGTGTTGGAAATTCCTCGGAGGTGTACTCTTCAAAATGGTGACAGCGGCTGACGGCGATGCTCGGTCGGAAACTCGATTCCATTGTTGTTTGTTGGTGGCTGGTGCTGAGCAAGCACGCCGATCAAAACCATTGTGTGATTGGATCTGCGTCAGAGGAAATCCTAATTTTTTTTTTTTTTTTTTTTTTTTTTTCTGTCAGCGTAAAAGTGTGGCAAGAGATAGACCTCACTAGCCACAGATCCATGGATATTCGCTTTGATGAGGACATGGGAATAGGGACTTTATTAGTATTTAGTACGGAGTATATTCAATTTCTACACATGAAACTGTGGCTTTGCACTTTGCTTGGCCAGTGTTTCGGAAATTGGTCCCACCATGACACTCAATCGGGTGAGATGCAGAGAAAGCGGCTGCATATCGCTTTTTTTTTTTTCTTGTCTTTCTCTTTTTATAGATACTCGGTGTGTTATTCTAGCATATAATATTTAGTGTGTACTTATCATCTCTTCGGAGATCAGTCAGTTGTCTGGTACTGTAAGGTACAGGAACAGGAACCCTACCCGGAGCAACAACAGGAGTACTTCCTTACTAAGGGAAAATTGACTAGAAGATGAAGTACCCATGGGTATCTTATGGGGTACGGTACAGGTACTTAGGGTACTGAGTCAGATGAATTTGCCACAACATCGACATTGGAACACTAAATTAATTTATTGAAGCCAACTCATCCACTCGGCCGCATGAGGTTTAGCCCTGACATTCGCTTCTTTATCTTCAGATTTTTATGATTTCATTCATTTGGTGTAATCATGTTTGCTTAATGGGTGGACGTGATTCAGGTTTGTTTCTTTGTTAAAATCAGACGTCCATGAAATTTACATCATAATAATGTGTTTTGTTCTAGATTGTCTCTCCAAGGGCGATCGCCTAAAATACCCTTCAAAAGATAAAAAGTGGCTGAAGCGTTTCCGTGTGGGCAAATCAGCGTGCATTCCCATTGATTAGTTTCTTGAATTAACAAATTTTAAAAATTTTTAGATTAGTGTATGAGTTGGATCCGAAACTAAATGTTGGAGCTGGTCGAATGGTTACTTCCCCTCCATCCGTGTTTTTTTTTTTTTTAAAAAAAAAAAAATAAAATAAAAATAAAAATAAAATGAAAATTGTCATTGCTCTCACTCAAAACAATCGTAAATCTAAGATCCATGGTTCACTCGTCTGAAGTTACAAAATCTGACTGGTGTATGTTCCACGAGTGGATGAGTGGATAAAAACTAGTTAACCAGCATATCCCCGGTAAAGGTCCTAACGAGGTACAGATCGGGTTTTTCAGCTTTTTATGGTACATCTACGCAAGTCTCCCCTTTCCCGTATGTTTTTCATTCTGCATCCAATTGGCATGCTCTCGTTCATTCAGCTTTAAACTTTCGTGACGAAGGATCACCCAAAAAAGAAAATACAGAAAAAAAAAAAGAATTACATCAGCCCCTCTTTTTTCGCACTTCCTCTCCCTTAAGCTTTGGGGGTTTACGTTCCCTTGGATCTTCTAGTATCAATCCTCTTTTAACTTACCCCTTCAGCCCTGCGATTACCATTTTTTCAATTCTCCATTTTTAAAAATCCATTGTCGCTTTCTCTCCTTTAAATTTTTTTTCTTTTACCCTCTTTCTTTTTCTCTTTTGTCTTGTTCCTCCCCCTCCGCAATTTCTCTCGCACTGTTCAGTCCTTCCAATTGCCGTAGCAGTTGGTACATACCTATCTATACACTTTCTAGTGCAAATATAACGCTCTAAAGACGGATTGAGCAAGTGTTACATATTGAAGGCGCTAAACTATTGTATACGGCCGCCATGCTCTTTGATGATGGCCTGAGGGGCCTTCATCAGCTCGTCCGAAGGGTAAGTTGGCATTGTGACGCACCTGTCTAAATTATGATTTCTGAGGGCGCATTCAAAATTAACATCCTCGTAGGACAGCGATGATCCAAGCGACACCCCGGCGACGGCTTCGGCTCTCGTCGTCACTTTGGTTCCTGCCCTGGTGTCCGCCGGCGCCATGGTGCTAATCTTCCTTATACTTCGCCGCAGCGAACGCCGCATGTACATGCCGCGTACCTACCTGGGCGTCTTGAAGCCCTGGGAGCGCACTCCCCCGTCGTCGACTACGCCGTGGGGCTGGCTCATGGACATGTACAAGTTATCGGATGAATATGTGCTGCAGCATCATTCTATGGACGCTTATCTTCTGCTTCGCTTTCTCAAACTGGCCACGACTATCTGCCTTGTAGGCGCGCTAATTACGTGGCCCATCCTTTTCCCGATCAATGCAACTGGTGGTCAAGGTAACGAGCAGTTGGATGTCCTAAGCATGTCCAATGTCAGCAATCAAAAATATGCTCGTTATTTCGCCCACACCTTTCTGGCATGGATTTTCATTAGTAAGTGTCTATAACAAGGTGCTTGTATCGTTACCTGTCTTATATAAGTGCGTTTTCAAGGTTTTGTCTTTTTCACCGTCACACGTGAGACGATTTTCTACATCAATCTGCGCCAGGCTTACGCACTATCTCCGGCTTATGCCAGTCGTCTTTCATCCCGGACTGTGCTTTTCACCGCCGTTACCGAAGATTACTTGAGCCGTGACAAGATCCGCAAAATGTTCGGCGTGGAAAAAGTGAAGAATGTTTGGATCGCCACCGATACGTCCGAATTGGAGGAGAAGGTTCAGGAACGCGACGATGCCGCCATGAAGTTGGAGGCAGCGGAGACAAAGTTGATCGTTTTGGCGAACAAAGCACGCCTCAAGGCCCTGAAAAAGCAAGGCAATGTGGAAGATGGTCCGATTAGCCCCGCGGCTATGGGTGAGGAACCCGATGATGAATCTGGCTCAGTCGCAGCCCGCTGGGTCAAGCCGTCTGATAGACCTACACATAGGTTGAAGCTGCTTATTGGAAAGAAGGTGGATACCATTAACTGGGCGAGATCCGAGATTGAGCGTTTGACCCCGGAGATCGAAGAGCTGCAGGCTAAACATCGTGCCGGTGATGCCAAGTTGGTTTCATCTGTCTTTGTGGAGTTTTATCAGCAGGCAGATGCTCAGTCTGCTTTCCAATCTGGTATGTTTTTGTTGCACTGCAGTCCCGCCACGCTGCAAAACCTAACATGTTATAGTGGCCCACAATTTGCCGTTACATATGGCGCCGCGATATATCGGCTTAGATCCCACGCAAGTCATCTGGTCCAATTTGCGCATCAAGTGGTGGGAGCGCGTTATTCGGTACTCTGCTACCGTAGGCTTCGTCGTCGCTCTGGTGATTTTCTGGGCCATTCCCACCGCGGTGGTTGGTTCCATCTCGAACATCAATTTCTTGACCAAGAAGGTGCCCTTCCTTAGCTTCATCAACCATGTCCCCAGCTGGATCAAGGGTGCTATTACCGGCCTTCTTCCCACCATCTTGATGTCCGTTCTTATGGCTTTGTTGCCGATTGTGCTACGATGTGAGTTGCTTCCATGAAGGGTTTACCGTTGACAGTCGCTGATCGAAGCCTTAGTGATGGCCAAGCTTGGGGGTGCCCCCAGCAGTGCGGCTGTTGAACTTACGACACAAAACTTCTACTTTACCTTCCAAGTGGTTCAAGTATTTTTGGTTGTCACGCTCGCATCATCTGCGTCTAGCGTCGTTTCCGACATTATCTCGAAACCAACTACCGCGGCACAGCTTCTGGCCCAAAAGATTCCTACGGCCTCCAACTTTTACATTTCTTACATTATTTTGCAAGGATTATCTTTCAGTTCTGGAGCACTCCTCCAGATCTCTGGGCTCATCCTTGGCAAGGTTCTCGGTAGGCTCTTGGATAACACTCCTCGGAAGATGTACACCCGCTGGTCCTCTTTGGCTGGTCTAGGATGGGGAACGGTATACCCTGCTTTTACTTTCCTGGTTGTCATTGGTAAGCGTCCTATTCACTACCGGTAATTCGCACTTGTACTAAACTCGTCTTCGCTATATAGCCATTACCTACTCTTGTATCGCCCCATTGGTGTTAGGATTCGCGACCATTGGTCTCTACTTGTTCTATTTTGCTTATCGCTACAACATGCTGTATGTGTCCAATGCCGACATTGACACCCAGGGCAAGAACTATGTCCGGGCTTTGCAGCATATCACCGTCGGTTGCTATCTGCTCAATGTATGCCTTATCGGCTTGTTCGCGATCGCCACTGGCGCCGACCGCATCGCTCTTGGTCCCCTGGTTCTTATGATCATCTTCCTCGTTTTCACCGTCATCTATCATGTTTCGTTCAATCAAGCCATGGATCCTCTTATCAACTACCTCCCGAAGAATTTGGAGGCGGAGGAAGAAGCTCTCCTCTCCCGCGAGAGAGGTGGGTCCGGCCCATCTTCCAGCGAGCAGCCTGATGCGGCTGGTGCCAGTGGTTCTGGTAAAGAAGGTCTGGACAATGATGTTATCAACGTTGATTCCGCCGAGAGAGGCTTGACGGGCACCGGCCCGGAGGCCAAACCAAACTTCTTCACCAGGTATCTGCGTCCTGACCGGTACAGCGGCTACGAACAACTGCGGAAATTGGTCCCTGATTCTCACGCAATCACTACATATGATCCGGAAGTGGAAGAAAACGCGTACTTCCATCCAGCCATCACCTCCAGGCCTCCTCTCCTCTGGATTCCCAGCGATGAACTTGGAGTGAGCAAGCAGGAAATCAAGCACAGTTCCCGGGTTATTGACATCACGAACGAAGACGCATGGTTGGACGAGAAGAACCACATTAACTGGAATATGGACAAGGGCGTCCCCCCTATCTATAAAGAGAAGATCTATTGGTAAATGTCACTCCTTTTCGGGTCCCACACTTCTAGAACAGTGTTTCAACCACGTTGTTTCTGGGACCTGTTTCTTGCACAGAAGTGTTTGAATTTCTTTTCTTGATTGATACCCAAGTGGCTGCTGTTGAGATGGACAGTGATGTGTCTCAGTTAATAGGGCCTTGTTCGGCCTAATAATATCTAATATATATGGGAGCTCTGATTGTACGGTGGATGCTTTGACATTTCTGGAAATATGTTTGCAATGCTTTCGATGTGCAATGATGTCTTGACAATCAAGCTATGTTCGTGCGAGTCAACGCTTGCCACATAGGATATAACTTTCTTGGTGGGATGAATAGAAGGGGCAGTGACTTATACATCTTATCAAGAGTCCTAAAGGTATGATTTATTTACCTTGTTTGTGGGGCTAACTGAAGAGGTAGCCCTATAACTAGGTTAATGTGATTATTACTTAAGTGCGACGATTGCAATTCCTTAGATGAATAAAGCAGCTATGTCAGTGTAACTATAATGTCCTTCTTCCAGCAGATACTGTAGAGATTATCATTAACCTTTCACACTCAACATAGACCCAAGTTGATTTCAATATACTTTATACTTCTAATCAGGTGACAAGACAAACACACCAAACGACTCGGCTTAGTACCAGATCCTCTCCATTTCATTCCCTTCCCCAAAACCTCCCTCTCAAATCAGCATCAACCCAGCTTTCATTCATCCCGTATTCTTCGGCTGCCGAGTGGTATCTCAGTTAGATTGCCAAACATCCGGAAGCTGATGCTGACTTGGTTATAATTATCTCGGCCCTTGAAATTCCATGTCGAATGCCGAATGCCAGGGATATACACTATAGGAATAAGGCAAAGACATTACGGGCATTATAAATATTTGAAACTAACAATATATATAAAGAAAGCCAGAACGGACATATGCGATGCTATATTGCCCCTCATCATCCTGGGTATATTTCTCAGACTCAATGCAACTCAACTTTTGCCGCTTCGGTTATTCCAAACGTTCGTCAGGGTCATCATATACAAATAAATAAAGAAAAAGGAAACGTTAAGGGCATCAATCATTCCCATCCAGTGCACTAGTCAAGTGGTCCAGATGCTGCTGCATTTCTTCACACAATCGCTCATGACGTCCACTAGTGTAAGGGAAGTTCTCCCGACACAGCGCGTCTACCAACCTCGATAGACACACTTTAGCCCGCCTCAGTTCCCGAAGAAAGATACTGCGGCAGATAGCCTTCTGTTCGACGAAATCGATTTCAAAGACTCCGAAACGGATGAGCCGGTCCGCACAGTGATGCGTGTCCGAGCGCAGCGTGAAGTCACGGTAGCCAAAGCTGAAAAGCATGATTATCTTGCTCAAAGCCACTGTGAAGAGCATGTGACCGTCGTACAACTGGTCGAAAGCGAGGTTCTCGGTGAGCTGAAGCAGAGTTGTTATGTATTGTTGATTGGCAGCCAGAATAGCATCCAAGGCGTGGGTTTCTTTGCTGCGCTGGCGGTTCATGAGAAGGGTCTGTTCGATGCTGTGGAGAAGTTGAAGGTAGACTGTGCAACTCGTCTCGGGAAATGTCCCGATCGGGTACATGCTGTCGTCGCCAAGGTAGTCTGGTGGCGTGGCGGGTTGCCGGATTGAGGTGGTACAGGAGCGACTGGTGCCTGCATCACAACTACTGCTGGCCATGTTTGCCTCCATCTCCCAGTCATGGCTGAGTCGGCGGTCGAGTCCCAGAGGACCCCGTGTTGCAGATACCTCCAATGCAGGTGTAGGAAGGCCGTTGGTACTCAGATGCTCGAGCTCCGAGGCCCAGCAGAACCCGGGCTCCGGCAGTCCTAGGTCGAGATTGGGGGCCAAGGTATGATGGATATTATTGGATGAACTGGGCATGGCTTCGGGTAGGGGCATATGGTCCGGAGTATAACCGTCTCCCGTGTAGAACGGCATGCTGCTCGAATAATCATGCACCATCATCGGCTTGATGTCTGCAGCGATGCCAGAGGGTCCCTGGCGTGCCGCGATGATCCCCGAACCACCTTCCTCCTTGATACCATGTGGGAACGGCTGGAATGAAACTGTCTCATTCGAAGGCTCAATGCGAGAAGGAGACGTGAGTGTAGTATCCGTTGTAGATGATGCTGGAACGGCAACGACGGCGGCGGCGGCGGCTGCTGCTGCCGCGGCGCGGTTGGCTTTGCTTCGTTTCCCAGGGACTTTCCCGATCCTTGAGATCGAGAAGACGCAGTTCAGACCAAGATTGTTACAGCGCTGGCAGCCCGTCTTTTCGCCAGAGCAGCGAACCTGAACTGAAATTATATCGTAGACTCCCTGGAGTCGCAGTGAGATGGTTGCTTACCTTGGCCGCATGGCACTCATTGCAGGCCGCGCGAAGCTTGGGTGGCCTCTTAGAGATAGTACGAGCGTTGCTGGTTTGTGTCAGCTTATCCGAAGAACAGTATTCCGCTGGGGGCGAGTCACTCACGATGACATGGTCAGGAAAGTGTTCGTATAGCATAAAAGCGTACGAAGAAAAGGGATTCAGGGACCAATAGTTAAAGAAGGGAGCACACTACCTGCGAGGAGAAGTGACGACAGATGTACCCGCGACGAAGGTAGCTGGCGTGCCCTCTATGTATCTCTGTATATGTAGAGAGGCTGACACCTATCGCCTTAGCTCCCTGTCTACCTTGGACCGATAGGATCCCCGGGCCACGCAGCACCAATCCAAGGTCATCAGGATGGACATCGACCAACGAATGGAAGTTGATGATCTGAAGAAAAGCAATGAAAGTGGAAATAGGAAAAAGGAAAAACAAATGAAAATGAAAAACACACAACAGGACAGAGCTAGCTCCATTTCGCGCAAGTTCCCAACGACAATTTTGCAGCGGTAGATTCGCCTCCACGATTGGATAAAAATAGTAGACCACACAGTCCGTTAGCCAGAAAAGCACATATGGCACAATGTTTCAAATTGCACCGGTCCCTCTCCGTGGTTCTCTTCGAGCTTGCCCGTGTCCCCAGTTGATTCCTTCGAAGCAAAAGCCAAGTCTAGATTCAGAGCACCTGGTACCCAGGGAAGTATCTGGCTTGTTATGATCGCCCAATTCCCAGCTATGAATATCGTGTGCTCTGCACCGACTCTAGCAATGGCCGCCTGCTAACAGGATCTCTGACGTTTCACTTGGGCCTGCTGTGCAACCAATGCGGCTCGATAAGTGGACGATTGAAAATGCAACGTAACCAACCCAAGAACCAGCTTAGTTAGGGTGCAGGACAAAGCATTCGGACAAAACAAGAGGGATTCCAGATCGACGTTGCACATTGGTAACATCCACCAGGATTACATCCAATCACAGGCTGTCTGGTGGCGACCAGGGTGGATGTTTTGATTAAATAACATTGTTCTGACCATCCTGCCTTATCCAGCGACCCATCCTGATCAGTGTTCATGTAGCCTCAGTAAACAGCCCGTGAGAGCTGGTCGGAACAGAAACTAAGGCTTTCCAAACCGTCACTTCTGATCGATTCTGTATAAGGGTCGCGATGTGCTTGAAGATTGCAGACACAGCGTCGCGCCCAAAGCGCTTCCAGCCCTGAGATAAGATCGTTGTCGCTCCTTGTCAACTCCGGACGGATCTCAACCCCCGATAGATCCGACATAGCTCCCTGCTCACTGGGGCCGGATGCCATTTCCACGTATAAGTCGTTGGCAGCTGGGTTACCAAATGCTAGGTGCCCATGTGTATTCCCCGATCAGGTGAGTCGCCTCGTATGAGGTCAGTGTGCTGCCTATATAAGCAGTGAGGTTGACAACCGTGTAGCATACCCACCAGGTCGCTGATAGCTCAATTGGAAACCGCAAGTCATTTTTCCTGAAGGCGAAAGGCACAATGACGTGTAGAGCATAGCCCACACAATTCTATCTCCCAACGTCTCTCAGCCCAGAACCACCCAACTTGAACCTGTACGATCAGCCCACGTCACCCATAAGGCTCAAAGCACCCAAAACGTTCAACATTGCCTCCCGGGAAATGCCTTTCCAGCCTCTTCAACCCCACAGAGGGACGCCTTCAGTCCACAGGCGATTTTGAAACCACCCAATGTATATAGCCGAAGGGCGCTCAGATCCCAGCCCAGCCACTGTCATACAGCACCTGCAATTGGCCCAACCGGTTAATAGGCGGGCTTCTGCAGTGGGACTCTAATCCATTTTTTGCTGGGATTGGGGTCTGATCTTGCTGCAGCAGGTAGGACTGACATGGATCCATCCTTATCTGCCTGGGTCATGGGTTGACCCATCTTAGAGTAAATGGCATTGTTAGGTACATATCTGTGCATCTAACGCTGATCGTCTGTATGTACATAGACGCTTAGTCAAGTTAGTTCTCTTGCCTCAGGCGCCTTACCTCGGCCGGAGCGTGGATGAAGTATCCAGTGCGTGGCTCAGACGCTCATGTGACAGCTAGTACCGTTTATTGTGTTATATCACCTTGCACAGTCGAGTATTGGTGAAGCTTCTCCCTTGGCAAGAACTCGGTTTAGTGTTGCCACGTCAATCTGGCTCGAACATAGGGCCTCAGTACTAGATACTCCTAGGAACCAGAACTGTGTTATTTCACCTGAATAGCCATGTCATTAGCTATCCAGCTGAATTGCTTTTATGTGTCCGAAATCGGTTCAGTAAACCAGATGAATATTTACAAGCAACTGACCCATACACGATTATAAATATGAGATTCATCTACCAATACCATATCATGAGCCCAATACAGGAATATCAGTTAAGAAAACCTGCTGTGCTTGTCAGACTACTATAACACTGTATATGCTATCACCATCTCCCTTGCATATTCTATATGGCCTACAACACTGAAGTGTGATATATACATATTATATCCACTCGAATCGAAGAAGCAGTTCATCTTAACCATACTAAAGACAACCCATGCCGAAACTCGGGTTATGTTTCCCTACTAATCAAGTAAACAGAGATCCTAGCAATGACATAGTCAATAACAACATACAAGTCGAGCAGGTCATCTCTAATCTATCCAACCAGCTGTGCCTAGTACACACCATCCCTCTAATCCCCTGATACTGATGCAAGTATTAACAGAAACCCTTTCTCATCAATCCACGCCCCGAGAGACCTATAGTAGCCTGGATAAAAGTACTTAAACAAAAGAAACGCCGCATCCTTGCTGAAACTATACAAAATCACCAACTAAGTTATGTCTCCAGCATCGAGAAAAACCCAGTATAACCCTTTACCCAAACTGAATGATTCTACCGATCTAAATCAAACCAAATCAGCCAAGAACATAAACCTTCCAAGCTAAGCATACCATCCAACGACATTTCTGCGAAAATTCTAGTCCCCAGGATAAGAAAACGGCTAACGAGAAACGGGATAGAGAAGATGAATATGAAGACTAGCACTTGTCGGATGAGATGTGGAACGAGGCTTGAAGCGGTGAAGAGGAGGAGGGTGAGGGTGAAGCTTGTTATGAAGGTTGTTGTGGATTGTGTGTTCATTTTGGGTGATGATGGTGGTCTTGGTCTTTCTGTCTTTCTTGGTGTTGCTTGGTTTTGGATGGATTTCAGGGGTTTGTATGGAATGGTTGTATACTGCGGAGGTTACCGGGTTAGCATTTGATATTGATGGGATGGATGTCATTATCTGTGGTAGAATTTATCGCTGAGTATGGCTTCTTGAGATTGTCTTTGTCATGAAGTGTGTTCATTGTTATTTAAGGGCTGACGGAGTGGTGAGCCTTAGCTGTCTAGTTTGACTGATACTTAATATCGACAGAGTTCACTGGTCAGACAAGAATTGCATTCTTTGTTCTAGTTTTTTGTATACTCAACCTGTTCATGTATCTTTATCAACCCTTTGTACCCATGCTATACTCATTCCTTGGTACTTTGAAGCTTTGTCAGTCTTATCTCTAGTTCAGCTCTCACCAAGACAGCACCTATAGGGTCCAGACATGCAGAATAAAACACGGAGATCTAAGCAATAGCTTAGCATTGGTCTAGGGCTATCTCGTATACTGTGGAGTAGAAATAGACGATATTCTCAGCCGGCAAACTTGTTCCCATTTATTCATAAACGTCCAAGTATATTTAGAAATTAAAGCTATCAGCAGTTCATCCTTGACAAGTTATACATTATCATACATCATAAATATACCTACTTAATATCTCAGTATCAACCGATTATCAAAGTAACCCAATACTCCAAAGTACAAGTACTCAATAACAGAATAAGCACAACCCCTAATAACTTAACCTAATACCATTCCAACACCCAACAAATACCTCAACCCCATCATAAAACCCCTCAACAAAGAATAAACAACAAATCATTAAAATGAAAATGAAATGAAATGAAATGAATGAATGAATATGAAATCATCCCGCAGATCAACGGAAACTATCTCATGCTAAATGATGTAAAGGCGAAAAGTGGGGGGTGACAGTGGCCTGATCAGTCATAGGACCGGGATCGCCACATCGGAACGTACATTTCCTTTACTGTATACTCATATAATATAATAAATATAAATATAAATAAATGTGTACTTGTTCTTGAACTATTCGGGTTTATCTTACTATACTTGCTTTGCTATACTTTGCTTGAGTTTGCGGGTATAAGTATATTGCTCGCTATCAATTACCGTTTACACTATTATCTACTACTACTACTACTACTACTACTACTACATACAAAAAGTACTCTGTATAATGAGCTTCACAAAAAATCTAACACGAGCTCTAAACGCCCGCACCCTCACAACATACCCCCCACACGAACCCCTCGAATACAGACTGAGCAAGCTCTCCATCTCCAAAATCAAGCAGGAGGCGCTCCGTCCCGAGCCGGACCTGCGACATGTGGTCGGGTGGGCGTCTGTGAACCGTGTCGCGGGCGATATGATGTACCAGGACCTGGTGCGGAGTGTGGAGTTGCTACGGACGGGGAAGAAAGCGCGCAAGACGAGGAGGGACCGGGCGCTGCAGGATCTGAATGTGCAGGCTGATGTGGAGACTTACGTCGATGGGAGGGGGAGAAAGAAAGAGAGGAGGGAAAAGAAGGTGAAGGGGGAGTGATTTTTTTGACTTGTTTTGATGAGCTATGATGTATGAGTACGGCGGACTATAACGGCCAGTATTGGTTTTCAAAATATTAGTAATTTATGGTTTGACTGCTCAGATTCCCGCTTCCTATTCTAATATTTTGTATATTTATGTTGTGGGTCGAATAGATTGCTTCAATCTAAATGTGCCCTAGGACAAGAAGAAATAGCTGGAGAACTATTCTTTCTGTCTGCTGAAAATCCTTTTATTATACTAGTATTGTTAAGTGAGTGTTGATAATTAATATATTATAAACAAGGCCTCAGGTGTTGAATTTGGTGTCTGAAGCTAAGTTTTTTATATAAAGCCTTAATCCTATAACAGTAGCCCCCCCTTTTTTTTTAATATTTTTTTTTAAGACTTTTATACTATAATATTAAAGCTGTTGATCTGTTGTATCTGCTATCTACTAGTAGTTTCAGTATTATCTAGAATTAAAGCTGGTTTTTAAATTAATTTTATATAGTCTTTTTATTTTATAAAATACTATAACTGTCTTTTTTATTTTTTTATTATATATTATTTATTAAAGATTTTTTCTACTTTATATTTTTCTTTTTTATCTACTATTATTAATAATAGTTATATATTTCTTTATATTTATAACAGTAGTATATTACTGG
>ML742185.1:0-59775 GCA_009193465.1 Aspergillus avenaceus
AAATCGTAGTCGCCGCGAAACATATGCCCGGTGACTATGATATTGAGTATGCGTCGCCATGGGCAGGAGCCAACTACATGCCGTGAGTCAATGCGCCTCGCAAAGGTCTGCTATAGCTAAGATATACTCAAAAGCATGTCTACCCGGGGTACCGAGGCTGCAGGCTGGGACAAGGCCACCTGGACAGTGCTCGAAGACCTAGCGCGGAACCACCCCGATGCTGGAATTCACTTTCAAGGTATTGTTAGAATGATAAGATTTCGAATGCTCACTGGTTGACAATGCATCAGAATGCCAAATTCATAGCCGTTCAAAGGATGTTGGGTCTACAACAGCAAAGTGGTTTGGGGAGCTCTTATCCCACAAGCCATGGTTCAAAGATGTTGTTCCTAATGTAAGTGAGGTACTCAATGTCAAAAGTGCTAAATATCCGCCGGCTAAATATTGTAGTTTCGTTCTCTTCCCAAGGAAAACCATGGTCCCGGTGTCGATTCCGCAACCGTCTTCACATCCGTTTGTATCAACACTGCAATCTATCTCCCCTGGCTTGTCTCGCAATGTCTTAAGAATGGGGTCTCTTTCAAGCGAGCCACCTTTAAGCATATCGTAGATGCTACATCTCCGTCCGTCCACCCGTCAGGCAAGGTTGATCTAGTCATCAACTGCACTGGACTGATGGCATCGAAGCTTGGCGGCGTGGAGGACACAACGGTTGTGCCGGCTAGAGGCCAGATCGTACTTGTCCGAAACGACGCCGGCAAGATGATGGACGTGTCGGGAACGGATGATGGAGATGGTGAGGCATGCTACGTAATGACGCGCGCTGCTGGTGGCGGCACCATCCTCGGCGGGTCATACCAGCTAGGCAACTGGGCGTCACAGCCAGACCCGAATCTCGCGACTAGAATCATGAGGCGAGCTGTGAGAATGTGCCCTCAGCTTACCGGTGGTAAAGGAATCGAGTATCTCGATGTTATCCGACACGGCGTCGGACTGAGACCTGTACGTGCGAACGGGACAAGAATCGAAAAGGAGCGCATTCGAGGCGTTTGGGCCGTGCACAACTATGGCGCAGGAGGAGCTGGATATCAATCCTCTTATGGATGTTCTCAGGCTGCAGTAAACCTTGTACAGGAGGTTTTAGAGGAGCGTAAACAGGAGGCCTTGGAGGAACGGGCAAAGCTCTAGGGCACGATTTTAGGATAGTGTGTTTGTGTTAAGCCTTGTAATTATAAATTTTGCAACAAGTAGCGCTCTGCAAGAATACCACAAGTCAAATAGTTGCCTGGTAGCCTGATATTATTTATGCAGGCCTTGTTGATGTGTGATTTGTAGAGCCATTTTGGGTAAATGTCCTTAGACAGCGAGATGCCATACAGCTCACACGGCCAGTAACATCCAAACAGCCTAATAAGGGCAAAAGACCGTACTCTTTCTTAGATGCGTCTGGATCATGCCATTACTCACGCCACTATCGGCAGGAACTCATTGATCAGACGGTTAATATAATAGAGATGCGATTTTCTTTAAATTAGGGCCACTCCTACAACCTACAAAAAACATCTGCTCCCAGCATGTCATTTTTCACCATGTTACAGGACCTTTCTTCACTATCCCTCGACGTATCCTCCCTCAAACCATTCGACTAGAAATGCCAGTCGATATTAGGTCGTACTTGAGACCCATTCGGCATTTCCCACTTTGATCCACTGCCCCTTTAGCAGGAGAGAAAGCAATGGATAGACCCCCTCACAATACTCATTTCCGTTATCAGACACTCTTCTCGCCCCCGGATATTCTCACCACGACAGCGAGCCCTAGGCAGCCATCAACTTACCTTCATATCACGCCTATCTGCGACAGTTACCTAATCTGGTCAATCCAGACTCTTTATCGGAAAACACAAAACTCGATATTCTCCCTATCAAGTAAGTGAACGGATCCACTCTAAGAGCTAGGAGGTAAACTCACGCTATTTCCCCGCACTTGTCGGCTCTGTGAGATATCCCATATTCCCTGCTCTCCTTGCAGATAGCAGTCGCACCGTCTATTGGCAATTTGGGTTTGAGCTCCGCATTTCCATCTCTAGCGTAGAGTGTTACACGTCCTGAGAGAGGAATGGAAGGGATTCGTCCCGAATCATGGCTAATTTGCTGGTGAAAATATGCTTATCATCTACCTCTCTTTTCCCCGTTCACCCGAGACCGTTCTGCTGTCAGTGGCGTAAAAGCTAGTTAGGTCTTCCTTGACCAGCCTTCCTCCGTCTATATATAACAGGTTCCACCGTCTCTTCAGGGTCGGGGCACACATGCTACTGTTCACAAATGGGGAATACGAGCGAGGAAAAAGCAATGCGGGACTCTTTAGAATCCGGCGGGAAGTCCCCACAACCGTTGGCACGGAATGGCAAAGATGTAGGTGAGGTGTTAGATCTGGATGATGCCGTTCTCCGAGCCCAAGGACACGTCGCTGAGTTGGAGCGCTCGTTTTCCTGGGTCGGTGCTATCGGTCTAGCCTACAGGTCAGTTCAGTCCACGGTCCCTCCCCGGGTCACGCGTTGACCCTGACGCAGTATCGTGAACTCGTGGCTTTCCTATGCTGCCTGCTTTGGCATGGCCCTGGCCTACGGCGGGGGGCAGACAGCAATTTTCGGTCTGATGGTGGCCGCGGCGTTCCAGTGGATCGTCCTTCTGGGGCTGGCGGAGCTGTGCTCCGCCCTTCCTTCATCTGGGGTAAGTCAACCCTACAGTCCAAGGTAGTCCAAGACGAAATGCGTACTCATCAATAACCAAAACAGGGCCAATACCACTTCACTTACATCGTCGCTCCCAAGTTCTCAAAGAACTTCGCCGCACACACGGTGGGCATCATCAACGTCGTAGCCTGGTGGATCACCACCGCGTCCGGAACCATCTACACAGCCGTTTCGGCCTTTGGAATCGCCAAGCTCTGGCACCCGGAGTTTGAGGGCGCACAATGGCAGGTCTATCTCTGCTACGTCCTGGTGATCATAGTGACTCGTTCGTCTCCCATATCAACTTCCATCTCACATGAAACACACAGTTAACAACGTCCAAGTGATCCCCATCTTCGTCATCCCGCAAAAGCACATCGACCGACTCACAAAGACAGCCATGTACCTCTCTATCCTAGGCTTCTTCCTCGTTATCATTGTCTGCCTGGCAATGGGCAGGAACAGATACCAGTCCTCCAACCTCGTCGAGTACCGCGGCACCAGCGGCTGGGGGCCCGGTCCTGCTTGGATCATGAGCATAGGGCTAGGCGAATACTGCTTCGCCGGGATCAGCGCCTGCACTCACATCGCCGAAGAGATGCCCCGACCAGGCAGGAAGCTGCCCCACGCCATGTTCGTCCATGGCTACCTGCCTCCTACAGCAGAGAAGAACCCGCTAACATCGTCCCAGAAACATGACCATGGTCATCGGCATTTTGACCGCCGTCCCCTGGACCCTCGTAGTAACCCTCGTGATCAGCGACATGGACGCCGTGCAGAAGTCGTTCCTCCCCAGCATTGAAGTCTTCTACCAAGCGACAGGAAGCAAGTCCATGGCGACCTTCTTACAAACCTACCTAACCCTCCTCTACTACAGTAGCCCCCCCAATCTCCCCCATCCAAAACAAAACTAACAAAGAATCCCCCCAGCGTGCATCCCAAGCCAATGGATCACCTCCAGCCGAATAGCATGGGCATTCTCCCGCGACGTAAGCCCCCCACCCCCTAACCACATTCCAAGCCTAAGTTCTAACCAAGCCCAAACAACAGAACGGCCTCCCCTTCTCAACCTACTGGAGCCACATCGACCCAGCCCGCCAGATCCCAATCCGTACAACCCTCCTCGCAGCAGGCTTCTGTCTCATCTACGGCCTCCTCTACATCGCCTCCACGGCAGCTTTCAACTCCATCGTCAACACCGCCATCCTCATGCTGAATATCACTTACACCATCCCCCAGGGTATACTTGTCACCTGCGGCCGGCACAGACTGCCCAAGCGCCCGTTTAATCTGGGCCCGGTGATCGGGTACGCTGTCAACGGGTTCTCGGTGCTCTGGTTGGTGCTTAGTGGGGTGTTCTTTTGTTTTCCGACGACGTTGCCGACTGAGGTCGGTAGTATGAATTAGTATGTTTCCTTTTCTTTGTTCTTTCTTGTTCTTGTTCTTTTTCTGTCTCTTGTCCTCTTTTTCATTTGTTTGGTTATTTGGTTCTTATTTGAGGGTAATGTGAGGCTAATTGATACAGTAATTCGGTGGTTATTTCGGGGTTGTTCGGGATTATCTTGTTGCTTTGGTTGGAGAGGAGGAACAAGTTCAAGGGTCCTGATATTGATTGGGAGGCGTTGAATGCTAGTAATGCCATGGAGTAGGGGTTATGGGATACTTTGTGTACTTTGATATGTGCATATGAATTTCAACTTGTAACTGGGAATGTTATAGATATAAGTACTGGATCATGCTTCGTCAGAATTCATTATAAAGGAGATTATCTGTAGCAGTTTTACGAATTATACTCCGATAACATAACTCATTATCCAAATAGAAACTGTACCTTCGACCCATCTGCCGGGGCCCGAGTCTTCTCGTCCACTACCTCTCCCCACCACTTGTTCCCGCTCCAGATATCCTCCAGTAACACGGGCACCGAATGGAACATGTTATATCGACTTCGTTCGCCCCACCAGCGACAGTAGCTACGCACCAGGTCTCTCATCTCGTCGTCTGCAGTCTCGCTACCGGCTACGAACACCGGGAGTAACAGCTGTTTCTGGGTTTGCGAGGTGCGTCGACAACAGCGGACGTGGTTGAGGGTGAGTCGTGCGATGGCGGGGATAGACAGCGGTCGGGGCTGTGAGCGATCCCAGCGGAAGATGCGCTCGATATAGAGTAACAGCGTGTAGCGCCAGGCTTCGGCGCAGTGGTGGCGGTCTTGGTGGGCGTGGAATGTGGCCTCGTCGAGAGTTGCGTTGCTGCTGCTGTCGTCGTCCGCTTGTTCGTATCGTGGCATCGTGAATAATGGATGAATCCAGGCTCGTAACTGGGCTTCAATCTCGGCGATGGGCGTGACGTCCAGCGTCAGCCATTTCATGGTCGATGCGATGGTGCTTTGGTGGGCTAGTTCAGCCAGCTTGAAAACGAGGATGACGAGGTCGCTTGGACACCCGGTGAGGTCGTAGAAGGACCAGCGGTCGCTCTTTTCGGCTCGTATTAAATGCTCGAGATATTGTTGGGAGAACACCGTGCCGTGCCGCGACACCAGGGCCAGTGTTGCATCCCACCTAGCTGCTTGTTAGGGGCCTCGTCCCTCGGCTCATGATGCAACGTACCATATTAGCATGGCTACTTGAGACCGGATCCGTGCATTATCCAATGTAGACGGCCCGCCGCATGCCTCGAGGATGGAAAGGGCCTTGGTCAGGTAGGCAGTCCATTTTCCAGATGCGGACAGTGTGCACTAGGTACTTGAGTCACCAAAGCTGAAAGGGACAAGGGTTGTTAGAACCTACATCAAGCGTAAAGAGGACCAGGAGCGGATCTAGCAAGGTGTGCCCCCGCCGCGAGAGCTGATCGCTCTGGAGGGCATGGTCCAGCAGCTTGAACGCTTGACTGCGATGCTCGCGCTCTTCGGTGGACCAGGTGCCGGTCATCTGGCTGAGGTGCCGACAGCATAGCGCCAGGATGGCATGGAACAAGAGCTTCGAGCCTTGGGATACAGGCTCGCGACAACGGAAGGGGTTCAAAGCCGTGTCTGATGTGATAGGAAGGACACAGAATTCCGTATCGTCTAGATTGGAGCTGTTAGGGCTCATCCTTCACGGTGACCTAACAATGAAAAGAGGGAAAAAAAAAAAAAAAAAAAAAAAAAAAAAAAAAAAAAAAAAAAAAAAAAAAAAATAGAGAGAGAGGAAGCCCACGTCATACACATTTGTAGGAGCGCCTCATGCTGGTTCCCCAGGGGCTGATTGGGCCCTGCTCCACTCACTGGTTCTAATGCCGGTGTTCGTAACGTCGACATCAGCCCTTCAACCGGGCCAACCTCCGACGTGATCAGGGATAATCCGTCCTGGAACGCATCCCCCAATCCCAGACCAGAGAGTATTTCACCCGATGCACGGTCCATCACCTCTGGTTCCTCCGGAGGAAGCGTGTACGATCCAGACTGGAGCAACGAAGCGAAGTATTCCTGGGGTGGGGATAGCCCAAGACTGTCGTGCGTAAAACAAACTGCGTTTCGTTAATGATTGCGACAAGATGACAGCAAAAGACCAAATAATAAAAACCCAGCACACACCGTCTGATGAGTCCAGCAGATAATCCGCCTGTGAAGCGGTCACTAAATCCAACGAATGATCCTCACCACGTGGCGAAGCTTCGTTCTGATCAAGATGTACCAGTTGGGGAGTGTCTGTTTGCACCTCACTTGAGGGCGGGGCCACTTTCCGGCGCTTTCGATCCCTCTTCCCACTGAGCACGAACCGAAACCCACGCGGGGGAGTCTTCTTGGGGGTGCCGGCTCCCACCGTCGAAGCTGTGAGGGCTGCCTCCTCTACGGTGCCTTCGTCCGGCGCGACAATCTTGCGTCGAGACTGGCCGAGCCATGTCCGCCGATCATCCCAAGACAAAGGCGTTGCAAATCCGCCACATTTCCGTCCCTGGGTTATGCAGGTGGCGCATTGCGGGCGTTGGCGATCACACTTCTGACCCCTCGCAGCGCAGGTATGGCAGTCGGATCGGGCAAAAGCCAAGGAATTGGTCCGCTTGCCATTTTGAGTAGTCGTCGTGATCATACCGACAGAACTTTCCTGTCTGGGGAGTCCGTGATGATGCTGGAGATGAGGGCTGTTGGAATGGGAAGGTACGCGTGATTAAGTACCCTTACCTGACTAACCAGGATGGAAATCGATACTATCTATTACTTATCCCAGCCTGCAAATCTCCGCTGTGGGGCTTCCCTCCCCCTCTTCTTTCATACCTTGTCCATCTTCTCAAGAGACTACGGAGAACGGAAGTTGGAAGATTTCCGACAGCAAGGGCGCGGAGCAACTACAAGAGAATGGGATAGTTCATGATAATCTAAATTGCCTGGTTTGGATAGGGGGCTTAACTCGGAGCTTCTCCTCGCGATACCGAATCCAATGGCTTGTAGAGGCATCGGTGTTTCACCCGATAGAGGGCAGTGAGGGCTGCTGGTTATTTTACCCGATTAGGAAGGTGGATACTTTCTTGCAGATTCTGTGATCTTATTGTTTTTTGTTTGCTTTTTTGGGGAGCTTGGAATGATTATATGATCATCCTAAGATGACAAGCATGCAGATTGTAGTAGAATCGACACCATCCTATTTCCCCAAATTAGTATCTCAACTGACAATCAACGCAGACACTACTGATATAGTATAAAAATCCAGTAGACTCACAACAACCCCAATCCTAAAATGAACAAACAAAACAAAGAATAGCAAACCCAATCACTCAGCCCTAAAATTAACCAAAGAACCATCATAAACAATGCCCCACGCCACCTACCAAAACCTCCCCGGCCGAGTCGGCGACTGTCTCAAGCCCGCCTCTCTCGCAACGACAGCCACCGTCCCCGTCTCACCCACCAGCTCGCTCGTCTTCACGACGGGCCACGTCGGACTCGATCTCGAGACTGGGACACTTGTTCACGACACGCCTGAGGCCGAGTTCAAGGCCATTTTCACTTGTCTGGATGCCGCGCTGAAGCATGCCGGGGTCCGTACCGGCCTGGCTGGGGCGTATCGGGTGGTCGCGTACCTGGTCCATGTGGAGGATGAGAAGGTTATGCATGAGGTCTTTCGCAGTATGGCGCCTGGTCATACGCCAACGTGGTGTACGGTGCTGGTAAAAGCGATCAATGTTAAGGAAACGCGTGCGGAGATTGCAGCTGAGGGGGTGGTGTTTCATGAGTAGATTCGCTGTATATTTGGGCTTGAAGTGGATATTCTCTTTAGTTGCTATTGTTTCCTTGGGTTTTGATCTAGCTTCATTCTGAATGTTATGGCTGTTGTTCGGTTGAAATCTCGCCTTATGTCGCATTCAAAATCCAGTTCATATTGAGAGAGCTCATCTTGACATTCAAAACACTATATACATTGTGCAATCTTCTATGGCTACTACCAGGTATACAATGGGATACTGTCGAGTCTAGTTATACAAACCTCCGTTGGCAGACAGACACGCCCCCGTCGTCCACCGAGCATCATCACTGCACAAGAACGCCACCAAGGGCGCGACATCATCGACCTCACCGACACGAGCAGCGGCCGGCGTAGACTCAATCAGAGGCTGCATGTCCTTCAAGAACTGCTCGTCACTCTGGAACCATTGATCTACCGAATCTTTAGTATTCGTCTGAACGGACCGGTGTAGGGTAACATACCAGTGGCGATAGGACCGGGGTTGACACAGTTCACGGTGATATTGTGCGACTGGCCCAGCTCCTTCGCCCACACACGCACCAGCGCCTCATCAGCGGCCTTGGTTGCGGCGTAGACAGTCTGACCGGCCACTCCGAGGCGCGCACCAGCCGAGGAGATAAACACTATCCGACCACCCTTGGCGATGTGAGGAACGACAGCCTTGGTGAGGAAGATAGGACCGCGGACGTTGCAGTTAAAGTGGGTTTCGTAGAATTCGGGTGTTGTATCAACGAGGTTGGCTTCCAAGCCTTGTGCGGCGCTACACCCCGTCCTTGCGTGAGTACTCTATCCAGTTTCCCTTTCCAAGGTATACGTACTTGTGAATTAAGATCTCAATCTTTCCGGTCTCACTGATCTTCAGGGCCGCGTCGACCAATGTGGGGATCTCCTCGAGCTTGCTGACATCGGCCCGGCAGAGGATGGCCTTCGTTCCAATCTGGTTGTTGATCTGATCCACGACCTCCTGGGCACGCTTTGCGCTGCTGTCGGAGACGTAGTTAACCACAACATTGGCACCGCGCTTGGCAAGGAGGATGGCAATACCGGCTCCGAGGCCTCTGGTATATTGTTAAAGAGCGTATGGGTGGAGTGCATGGGGTACTGACCTTGAGGCACCCGTGACAATGGCAGTTTTGCCCTTGAGGGAAACACCAGAGAAGTCGGAAATCATGTTGCTTGGTTGAAGAAAGGTGTTTGGTTAAACGGTATCAATCAATTCTTTGAAAAGCTCTGTCCAGCGCAATACAGCACGAATTGCGATACTATATATCTCTTGCTTATAGGGTTCGCGATATCAGGTTCTGACGACATTCATTTACCCCGCATGGAATATTTTATCTTCGCGACGTCAACTCGCGCGGGGTCAAGGTCAGACATTGCCCTGTTGGGAAACTGAACCTGATATCGTGTTTCTTTCCTTTTCAGGGAACCGGGAGGTTAGCAGTGGATCCGATGGGGTTATCGGGATAGCTTCATGCCAGTCGGTTCCGGCGAATATTCGGGTTTTCTCCTTCCCACCCCAACAGGTCTAATTTTCTCCAAATTCTAATATTTGTGGTCGCAAGTCAATCCACAGTACAGCGGAGCTTGAGTTTCAGAGAAATTTTTGGGCAAAATAGAGAAAACATAGTAGACTGGTGCAGCACTTTGAGCTTCACGTATATTTAGATCTAAATGTATGTATATGGCATTACAAATGGGCACTAGATGGTTCCAACCACACTTGGGAAATAATATCCAATCTCTTTTGCAGCCACGGTGTTTCTAAGGTTGCCTCTGCATCGAATCCATGGTCTCCATCTTGAGTATATAGCATCACAGTCGTCTGCGGCAACTTCTCCCGCAAGAATCGCACAAATTTCTTCGAGCTTTCCACCGGTACAGCCGAGTCTTGCTCTCCGTGTAATATAAACATCGGTGGCAGTCGCACTTTTTCTCCGTTTGACAGTAAGTCCTCAATTCGTTCCATTGGGAAGAGCTCCCGATCAGCTGAACCGAACACTTCAAGGTATCTTCCATTCTGCGTGATCGCAAACGCCAGCTCTAGACGATCGGGTGGGTTGGCTGCCGTCACCCAGGGCCTTTGACTCTCCTGAGTAAGGGTGGCAAGATGGTCGTTGACTACGCGGACGGGTACATTGGCGACGCCGACGATCGGTTTCGAATATGACTCCCTGTAGAACCGAGACCGCAGATCGACCATGGGGTATGCTGCGATCACGCCTCGGATCTGAGAGGGATAGGAGATTGCCAATTGGACTGCCAGGTAGCCTCCTACATGAGTATGTTAGCATAATGAATAAGAATGTGGAGGAATGGGGCTACTCACCAGCGCTCTCACCCACCACCAAGGTCGAACCATGGTTCAGTGCAACACCACGATATTTCTCCTGAATGATGGAGACAACAGATCCATTACGGAGCCAGTGCCAAAAGTCGTGGATATCATCCAAGATCTCCCTCCCTGACACTTCGGGGAGCAGTCTGTAATTGGGTGAAATGATGATTGCTTGGTTTGCCAAGGCATATTCCAGGATCCAGCTGTTGAACCAAGGTGGGTACAGACCGGAGCCCGTTACCTGTCAACCTGTTTAGCATGTCTGTCAATGTGAGAAAGTATGAACCTGGACAGCTTACCAAAAACCCTCCATGGATTCGAACAACAACTGGTCGTGGTCCGGGGCCAGCGGTATTGCGCAAGGTATGAGGGATCAGAATGTCAGCGGTAATATGAGAACCGGTGTCGGCGGAGGACTTATATGTCGCTTGAATAATGTGAAAGGCGGAATATTTGTCTTCATGGTTCAGGGCTTCGAGGTTATCGAGAAGACTGAAAAACGGGGTTGGAGGCATGGCTATCACTTCTCTCTTTTTTTCTGTTTTTTTTTTTCTCTCTTTCCTTGCGTTCTTGTTCTATAGCCTGTGATTAGATTAAAGCCAGACTAATATCTATATCCAACAGAAAGATGCAAGGTGTGAAATCGGATCGTAGTCTGATCACGGATTCAAGATTACCCCATTTAGAAGGCAAAAACTGGGTCGGAGGGTCCAAAACAGGCTCTAATAGGGGGTTATTAGTGGCACCGGCCGAGGGACCACTTAGTGTTGTTGGGCTCCATAATAGTAGTCTTGTCGATTCGCTCGATTCACTGCCGGTTATTCAATTGACTTCCTCATCAGGACAATCATCACTCCCCTTGCCCTAGTCATTTCTTATATTGACGTGACTCGTGAAATCAGAACTGGAGATCAACATTTACTTACCAAAAAACATATACCTAGGATATCCATTTAATTACAGGGTAATTGGTCTGTTCATCTCCGTTCTATCCTTTTTTTTTTTTTTTTTTTTTTTTTTTTTTTTTTTTTTTTTTTTTTTTTTTCACAAAAATGAAGACCACCGCGGACGGATATGTGTGGAGAAAGGAGACTGGGGTTAGGAAGGGAAACCTTCACTGTACAGGAGTGGTAGAGCCTCGTGAAAAGCAAACTGCCCCAGCCGACTACATCTACGATGCAATTGTCATTGGTGCTGGGTACAGCGGTTTGAAGGCCGCTCGAGATCTGACTGACTACGGTACGTCTATACTCTAAATCTGCCTGGATTGTTTATCCCAACTCATAGAGCTACAGGCCATTCTGTCTTGATGCTGGAGGCTCGTGATCGTGTTGGGGGACGCACATATACTGTTGAATCCGATGGTAAGATATCACCCCGTTATTGAAGGCATTTCACCTTTTGTCGCTCTCTGACCGTCCCAAGGCTTGCTATACGAGATGGGCGGCACTTGGGTGACACATCATATGGGATACTTGTTCCAGGAGATGACACGCTACAAACTGGACAGAGATCACATCTTGACCCATCATCCCGAATATGAGAACAATTACTACACAATCAATGTCCCCGGTAGGCTTTAATAAACCCTGCAACCCCGTTGGCTACTGATTATCTTTCTAGGAGCAACACCGCGGAAGGTCTCCCACGAGGAAGCGGGCGCAATCACTTCGAGGGCATGGAATGTCTTCGTCAACGCAGATGGACTGAACTGCCGAGCGATCTGCCCATTACCACATGCTCAACTCGACAACATCCTGGTCGATCGGCGGGAGGTAGAACGCTACGATAAAATATCCTGCCGGGACCGATTCGAAGAAATCAAACACTTGTTGACGCCGGAGGAAGCAGGGATTCTCGTGGCACTGCTGCTTCATATCTCTGGCGGGACCATGGAGAACTCCAGCCTGTGGGATATGATCCGCTCGCATGCCCTCATGTCCTACGACTCGAGCAATTTTGGCCCGATCTGGACCACCTTCAAACTCCGACAAGGGCAATCGGCCCTGGCTGGAGCCATGTTCCAGAATGCAGTAGATAACGGCCTCCAATACGCCTTTCAGACACCCGTCAAGTCCGTGAGTGAGCAGTCGGGTCTGGTCAAAGTAGTCACCCATGCTGGGAAAGAGTACCGTGCTCGTCGCGTCGTGAGCACCATTCCTCTCAACGTGCTCCATACAATCACCTTCAACCCGCCCCTCTCCCCTCTCCGACAGCAGGCGATTGGAATCGGACACGTCAACTACATGACCAAGATTCACGCCGATGTGAAGGGATCCGGATTGACCTCCTGGAATGGCATGCGGTATCCGAACCTTCTGATGTTTGGCTACGGCGATGGAGTGACACCGACAGGCAATTCTCATATTGTCGGGTTCGGGAAAGATGAAAGGAACACATTCGTGCCCGAGAGAGATCCGGAGAAAGCCATTGACGCTTTCAAGAAGTTGCATCCTATGGAGGTGGAGAAGATGGTATGCTGTCATGATCCAGTGTTGTGTGTGATGTCTTTCGGTTCGCTAACGTGTGATGCAGGTATTCCATAACTGGAACACGGACCCCTGGTCTCAAGGAGGTCCAGCTTGGTGGCGTCCCGAGTTCATGTCCAAGTACCAAGACGAGTTGCAGAGTCGTCACGGTCATGTCTTCTTCGCCTCGGCCGACTGGGCACATGGCTGGCGAGCGTCTATCGACGGTGCGCTGGAACAGGGCTCACATGCCGCACTTCAAATCACTGCGGAGCTGAAGGAGATGCGCCGTGGGGTCATGAAGGCTCGAATTTAGGGTGTGATTAAATAGCGATTCGGGGATCCGTCGCCAGTATTGACCACAAGGGAAGGGTTTGTTGGGAGCTGATTGGATTCAAGTTATTGTTATACATGCACCAGTACCTTAGCTGATACCGCAAATTTGCAGCATTCTTTCTTTCAATAAGTGTACATACTTTCTTTCACTTTAAGTGTTGAAGACTATGAACGTCAAGGCTACTTGAATAAAAAAGAAAAAGAAAAAAGATGTGCATCGTCCGTGAATCGAACACGGGCCTCATCGATGGCAACGATGAATTCTACCACTAGACCAACGATGCTTGTTGTAGCTTTTGTTTTGTTATAATGTTATAATAGCTTACACTAACTTTTAGACAGGTGCCATGTAGTGCCCTAAATGCTCAAAAACCACATACTCCTACCCTCACGCGCATAAATATAATACTTCTGATCTTCACAACATACTCCTACAAAATCAACGGTAATTGAACCTCGGCACATCCGACCGAATCTCGTAGACAGTGGAGCCCCTCAACCCCACCAGCTGGCTATTTTACCCTAAATGGCAACTGGGGTTGACGGGGAAATATCGGGAGCTTGAAACCTACCCATCGATTCAATCATTCAACTCCACCTTTGGATCGCATACAAGACAAGTTGGATACTGTGTCACGTTTATAAATCCATACACCATACCAACTAACTTGACCTCTCCTTTTCCTTTCTGTCTCTTTACCTTCTCACAACCTATCATCCTGAAATATAGAATAATAAAGAAAAAGAATGGCCGCCCCCAAAAAACGCCCCGAGATCATCGAGCTGGCTCGAGACCTCGCCGGGGTTCCCTTCTGCGAACAATATGAATGCATGATCTCCGGCATGATGTACATCTCTACCAATCACCATCTCTGCATTCATTCATGATAAATTAACCTTCACGTCAAGGTACAACCCCAACACGCCCCAGCTCCTAGAAGGCCGACACCGCGCCCGCGGCCTCACAGACGACTATAACAACTTCGACTCCAAGACCGTGTCTTACGACCAGATCTTCGACAAGCGCATGGAATTGCTGCGCAAACTCGTCGGTAAAGTCGGTGACGGCACCTTCATTGAACCCCCCTTTCGGCCGGACTACGGCTGTAATATGATTATCGGGAAGGATTGTTTCTTTAATTGGAAGTTTGTCTCCCCCTCTTTACCCTCTGCCTCTGTCCTTCCCCTCCAGGTCTTCATTCCCGGGGTAGGTTGGTTAGATTCCGTTTATTAATAATGGTTAGTCTCACGGTCCTGGATACCAGTCTGGTGGTGATTGGGGACCGCGTCCAGATCGGGACGAATGTCAGTCTTATCACGGCGGGTCATGACGTGAGTGTGCTTTCTCGGCGCAAGTTCGTCGAGTTTGGTCATCCTATCTTCATCGAGGATGATTGCTGGATCGGTGCTAATGTCGTCGTCTTGCCTGGTGTGCGTATCGGGAAGGGCTCGACGGTTGGTGCGGGCTCCGTCGTTACGAAGGATATTCCTCCGTATTCGGTGGCTGTTGGGATCCCTTGTCGGGTTAAAAAGACGATTCCTTCGGTCGAAGAGGAGGAGAATGACCCGGAGAATCCTTTTAGGAACTTGGTCAGGGAGGATAGAGAGTAGATGCTGAGATATATATTTATATTTATATTCAGTATATTTATGTCATGATTTTCTTTCTTTTCGGGAAATGTACGATGAATGCGCTCAGGACATATTATCCTAGATAACGATAGTATCAAGTACTATTGTAGTTCATATATCTAATTAATCTCACGATATATCATCTCCTCCACAGCCTCCATGCAGGTCAGAACCGGTAGATCTATCGACTATTAGTCACAGTCCACATTTTCAGAAATTTGCCAACTCACCTCCATATGGAAGAATCTGAGACGCAATAATAGCACCCACGCCGTTCGACCGGTCCGCAAACCAGAACAAATTTGCCAGGCCCTCCCACGACCCCGACCCGGCCGCCCGGCCAGTCGAGCTTTGCTGGTGGCTAAGTGAGAAGGACAGCCCCCATCCCTCCGTCAGGTCGTCGGCACACGGCACCAACGGGCAAGGATTCGCCAGGAGCGGCTTTCCGGATGGAGTGAACTCGTTACAGTATCGAGGTTTATCGGGGATCTGGTCGGTGAAAATTTCTAAGCATCGATGGTTAGAGACTTGCATTCGAAGGGTACTCGGGTTGACTCCTTTCTCGTACCTTTCACCGTTGCGGGTTTTAGTAGCTGAGTCCCGGACTTAGGGTCTGTGCCGTCGTTGAGGAGTGTCGCGATGATTCCTACGGAACGTTAGTGATGTGGTTCTTGTTCGGTCTGTTTCCTGGTTCATACTGCAGTATTCGATGGGCTGGCCGAAGCAGCCGGCGCCTCCCATGCAGGAACGCAGCTTCTCCATCCCCGGCAGGCATGGAAGTAGCGCGGACCGGTTGATGTGATCGGTTACACTTAACGTCCCGTCTTGGGCCCGTTGGTGCATGTAGGCTAACCGGGCTATCATCTCGGGAGAAGGGAAGAACGTGATAGTACTAATCCCCAAGGGCTTCAGGATATGCGTCTGGAAATACTCTTCCAGAGATAGCTGCGACACACGCTCCACCAGCACACCCGCCCAGTCTAGTCCAACTCCGTACTGGAATTTCGTCCCCGGCTGGTTAACCAAAGGACAGTGCAGGACATCTGCTCGCTGGCCTGAGAAGTCATCCAGTCCGACTGGACGAGACCAGTCGCGGAGCTTGAGGTCCTCGAATGCGTAGCCGAAGCCAGCTGTTTGTTGTCAGTGAACGGCGACACTCGATGGAATGTAGGGCTGGGCTCTCACACGTATGGCTCAGTAGCATGCGCAGCGTGATGCCGCGGTCTTTCAGGACCAAGCGAAAGCCCCCGTCGTTGTTGCGCTCGAGAACCTGGACGGCTTTCAGCTCCGGGGCTAGTGTCTCCAGCTGCTCGACATCGTCTAGTGCCAGCTTCCCTTGCTCGACCATCTGCATGCATGCGATGCTCGTGATCAGCTTCGTGCAAGATGCCATCCAGAATACGGTGTCGAGGGTCATTGGCTCTTCGCTGTCTACGCCACGCCTCCCTGAAGTATGGTGGAAGAAGACATCGCCGTCCCGGTTTACTGCGCAGTAGACGAGACCGGGGATGCTGGGTGATGCTCCGGAGGTGGTTTCGTCTATCGCTGCGCGCATGGCAGCCGTGGTGTTCTCGGATAGTTTGGTCATGTTGCTTGGTTGGGTGATGTTCTACTTGTGATTGATTGTCATGACTACGTCAACATCCTGATAGATATACAGTCTGACACTCTCCATTGCAGAGTGTGGTGTTTGACCGAGGCCCACTTTCCTAAATGGGCAATTTATAGATGGGTTGCCATTAGAAACTCTAAGGATATAGTCATGCGCATTGGATTGCTTATCTAGCAATGGATATGGTCTCAAGTGAGAGTTATCAGTTGGCTATTCCCCCGAGATGTCTATGTCAGACCAGCCTTGACCACCTCGGAGATACTCTCCGCCACATAATCGACATTCCCCTCGTTCAACCCGCAGATGCTCACCCGTCCCGAAGGGAGCATATAGATATGATACTCTTGCTTCAGCCGAGCGACTTGCCCGGCGCTCAGACCTGTATAGCTGAACATGCCAATCTGCGAGTCAATGTGCGACCACTCTCCCGGGGTGCCGAGCGCTTCCAATCGCGCTCGCAATTGCTTCCGCATACTCCTGATCCGATCACTCATGGTGTTCAGATTCTGCTGCCACTGCTGGCGCAGGCCCGGATCGGAGAGCACGGTCTGCACAATCTGCGTGCCGAAGCGTGGGGGATTGGAATATTCCGCCCGAGCGATGAGTGACAGCTGCGAGTGGGTTCCTTCAAGGGAGACGTCGGGGGGAGCGACGACGTGGAGGGCGCCCACGCGCTCGCCATTGAGCCCGAAGTTCTTGGAGAATGATTGCGCGACGCATAGACCGGGGATCCGCTGGTCAGGGTCCGGGCTGGAGAGTAGATGCGCTGTGAAGTATCGTACGGACCATGCGTCGTTCTCTACGTCGCCAGTCGCGAATCCTTGGTAGGCGCTGTCGAAGAGGATGAACAGCTTCTTTCGTCGAGCCACCTCGGCTACACTCTTCCATTGGTCTCGACTGAGGTCCAAGCTGGTCGGGTTGTGAGCACAAGCCTGGAGAATGACGACGTCATTCGGTTGCGATGTGGTCTCGAGCGTGGCGATCATATCGGCGAACTTGATCGACCGTGTATCGGGGTCGTAGTAGGGGTATTCCTTCTGAGCGACGGCTGGAGCAGCAACCTCCCAAACCGTCTTGTGATTGACCCATGTCGGGTCTGGAATTAAGACTTGCTGGGGCTTCAGGTGTCTGGCCAGGAATGACGCTGCGAGGTGGTTCGCACCGGTGCCAGACACGGTCTGAATACTTGCAACGTTGCTGCGTTCTGCAACCTCCGTCCCCAAGATGAGGGACCGAGCAATGTCAAGGAATGCAGGAGAGCCTGCAATGCCCAAGTATTCATGATGAGCTGTGGGATCCGCCGCGAGCCGCTGTTTCGCCTGTTTCATCTTCCTGTCAGATGGATGCAGACCCTAAGTACGCAATCGGAGCCCTACCTCCTTCACACTGGGGAGAATCCACGGCTTTCCATTCTCGTCACGATATGCCCCGGCGATCAATGACACTTTCTGTGGATGCTGATCTGCGCTGACTTCCGCCAGAAGGCCGAAGGCGAGGTCAGCTGGGAGGGCAGGCGCATCCAGAAGTTGAGAACCCATATTTGTTATTCTCTGTGTCAGGAATTCAATCTGAGCGTAGTAGAAGAGTGAGATAAAATGTCGTGATCGAAGCGAGAGATATAAACCATAATATAGATCTACTGATCGGGACCATGACAAAATGCCGATAATCGGTCAAAACTCAAGACACCGAGATGTGACGCTTTTGTCGGAGGCAAAAAAATTGGATCCTATATATAAGAGAAAATCCAATTCCCTGTAAATCCTCCACTGCCCACTACCTCAACATAACTAGACAAATCCATTTCATTCCATTCAACAAAAAAAGAAAGAAAAAAAATGAGTGTCGCCGCATTCTCCCTAGACAATGCCCCATCCTACGAAAAGGTGTCTCTGCAAGTAGACGGCGTGGATCTAGAAATCTCCAGCATCTACAAGAAAGGCCAACGTCCCCCATTCGTCTTTCTGCACGGCTTCGGCTCCTCCAAAGAAGAGTTCAATGACTTCGCCTACCTACCACATCTGAGTGAATACAGTCTGCTAGCCTAGGATGCCCCAGGATGTGGCGACACCACTTGCTCCAATCTCAGCAAAGTGAACATGTCTTTCCTCGTCAAGACCGCCAAAGCCCTACTAGCTCACTACGGTATCGACCGGTTCCATCTCTCCGGCCACTCGATGGGCGGGCTCACGGCGCTCTTGCGGGCTGAGGAAATCCCACAAAGGATCCTCAGTTTCGTCAATATCAAGGGCAATCTCGCCCCCGAAGACTGCTTCCTCAGTCGCCAGGTCTTCCTCTTCCCCGCCGATGATGCCGATGTCTTCTTTAATGAGTTCACGGAGCGCGCCCGTCGCGCCCCTGCCTTCTCCAATGCCATCTATGCATCCAACTTGCGCCGCAAGGTCAGTCCGCAGGTGACGTACGGCATTCTCTCTACCATGGTCGAGATCTCCGACCAACGCGACCTCCTCGGCATCTTTCTGGGTTTGCCCTGCCCGCTGATGCTCATGTATGGCGTGCAGAATGTTTCCTTGTCCTATTTGCCGACGTTGAAGGAGAACGGGGTCGAGTTGGCCGAGATTCCCTTCAGTGGTCATTTCCCCATGTATTCCAATCCCCCGGAAATGTATAGACGGATTACCGCGTTTCTAGAAAGGGTTGCTGCTTAACGGATAGATGTATCTTGTGTATATAGAATCGGCTACTTTTGTACAGCTAGTTATTATATCCACCTGCAAATTTTAGACTCCAATTATATCATTAACGAGCTGAGTTGCCGTGATTTGGTGTGTATGCTAGAACCAACCCATCTCAGTCTCATCGAAATTTTAAGACCAAAACAAAAACATTATACACACTATACCCTTGGCCTACTATAGGCTGCACCGGCATCCCGTCCCAGATGCCTACACCCCTAATCCCCATCGGGGCGCATTAATGATGATGCCCATAAGACACCCGGAGATGATACCAGCGACCGGTAAAGTAATAACCCAGCCAAAGTAGATCCACAGGATCATCCGCCAGTTGATGGTCCGCCACGTCCCACTGCAGAGGCCGACACCGACAGTAGCACCGCAAATGCATTGCGTGGTGGAGACCGGTAACTCTTCGTATGGTTAGCGGTCTGAAATCAGGCTTGCATTGATTGCGAAGTGAACTTACTCAGTCGGGTGGCAGTGATGACGGTAATGGCAGAGCCAAGTTCCATAGAGAAACCGCGAGATGGGGAGTGGAGAGTGATCCGGTTGCCCAGATTGCGCATGATGTTGTAGCCATATGTCCAGATACCAATTGCAATAGCTGCACCTCCGAAAGCCCTGTCGAAAAGAATAAGACGAGGATCATAAAGCTGGAATTGCTATTATACTCACAAGATCCAGTAGGGAACGGGGCTCTTAGAGTTGAGCCTTCCAGTGTTCCAAATGTCATAGATCGTGGCATATGGGCCAATCGCACTAGCATGGTTAGCATACATCTTGCCCTACCAAAGAAGAGGAGACGCACTTGGACACATCGTTCGCGCCGTGAGTGAAGGAGGCAGTAGCTGCCGTTAGTACCTGTAGGAAAGAGTACATATACTCGGTCCGGTTATCGTAATGGACGGCATGGGCATGGGTCATCTCGATATCGCCACTGAGGAGATTCTTCTTCTTCTGTAAGCCGACAACATCTTGCTCGATGCCATGGAAAAAGAACCGTCTGAACTGCCAAAAGAGCATCACTGGGTGGAAGGCCCCCTTTCCTTCCGGCCGAGGGCCGATGAATGAAAATTTGGGCTTTTCCTTCACAGAAGGTGCATCGCTCGGTGCCTCTGATTCCATAGCTTCAGACGATGTCTTCTGGTTATTTTTGCCCAACTCTCCATCGTGTTCTACGTCGGTGGTCTGGCTTCGTGGAGCCGCAGAGCGCTCCGCTTGAAGCTGTTCCATTGTCTTGTGGCCGCTATAGTAGTCCTGCACCGTTGCGTAGCCTTCCGGGGGAGGGGGGATTCCTCCCCGTCGTAAAACAAGGGGACCAAGGAAAAGGTGGTACCATTGTAGCTGCCAGTCCTCCTTTAACAGCCTTCGGTATAGCCATGGGAGGAAGAAGAGAGTGATCACCAAGGCTACGGCAGCACCAACACCAATAATCACGCCCGCAGTCTCTGCATTAGTGAGGCTAATTCTGCTCGAGCCTCCCTTCCAAACAATCAACACTGTTATTCAGATCAGTCAAGGCCAATGCTATATGGGGAGGACAACCTACTAGTGAGTAAAGCAGACGTGATACCGAAGTAAATGGGAATGGAAACGAAAGCGTTCCGGACGGAATTACTACGCATCATCACACCATACTTTGTGATAAGGAAAATAATGGAACCAAAAGCACCCGACAGAAAAGGAGCAATAACCCATGCCAGGAACACCTGAACAACACCGGAATTGATATTACCTCCCCACCAGGAAACACCATTTGCGCCGACTGACGCAACGCCCATGCCAATCACGCCACCCATGATGGAATGGGTCGTGGAAACAGGCATACCAAACTTGGTAGCAATTGTGAGGTAGATTGATGAGCCCATTACCGCACATAACATTCCCAGCATGAGCATCGAGGGATCATCCTTGAAGAGGTCAACATCAACAACTTTGGTCCTGATTGTTTCGGCCACCCGGGCACCGACACCGATACTATTGCGTGTACCGATATTAGCCTGCCTGTTTGATATGGATAGAAGAAAAAAAATAGAAAACCGTACCTGCCACTAAACTCCATGATACTGGCAAGTATCATGGCTTGCCAGTACCTCAGGGAGCGTGAGGAAACGGATGTGGCCCAGGAATTGGCAACATCGTTCGCTCCAATATTCCAGGCATCGAGAAATGCAAAAATAGTACCGAGGGCAAATATATAATCAAACTGATGGAGAGCCATCATGTAAGCGACGTGGTGTCCCTCTCAAACGCGGCTGTATGGACATTGCACTTCAGAGAAGACATGCATGATACTTATATATGCCAGCAGGTTCAGCAAGATAGAAAGTCCGCAGTAGTCCCAAAAGGAGAAAGGTAACAAGGTCGCCCTGCGCTCGCTTCACATAGTTGGATGCCTAGCGTAGATGCACCCACCCTGGCAAATGCGAACTGTTCCTTGTAGACGGATCCTGGATCGTTCCATTATTCACTAACCTTGAGTCAGTCTAAGAGAGGGTAGCCATATCTAGTAAGAATTTCCGACTCATCCCAGGTTCCAACTCCCACTGAACATCAACTGATAGAGTCGGATGCTCCGATACTCTTGGCAGCGTATAGATAAATTGCCAAGCAGTCCGCTCACCAGCGCTCTTGGCACCACTTGGCCTGAAGCTTATATAGCCAATGAAAGACCCACGGAAATGAACGTGGTTTTGAATCAAGCTGACGGTGATGCTCACTTTCATGTTCGAGATTCTTGGCATCCGCCATGCTCTATGGTAGTGTCGCAATAACCTAGGTTTCATCCATGGAGCAATTAGCCAGCTGCTAGTATTTAGCACACCCTATCCCGGAAAATTATTTATCAAGTGATAATATAATAGTGCTCTGTTTAGGTTTTGATTTATTATGTTTCGGTCTTGGGTACTTCTTCATTTGTCAGTTCCAGATGAACATTGTATCAGCCCCGAATCGCTCTGGCCAGTCTTTTCACACTACCTGAGCATGCACTCTACCCTCAGATTGCCATTGACCGCAATCAGAACACCATGAGATACAAAACGGACGTTTCGTTTAGACCTTGGTTTGCTGTTCCTGCCTCAGCTGGCTTAATTCGCTCTGTAGATGCTGGATGTACCCCACTGCAGTCTCAAGTAGTTCAACCTGATTTTACCAGACGAAGCGTTGTTCCCCAATCAGCATCTGATACACTACATGAGGTATACTCAGATTAGGTTTTACCTTGGTGCACAGCCCCCCTTTTCGGCCGCTGTTAACGCCATTCGTACTCAGGACAAGGGCCACTTGATCGAAGGCAACCTTCAAACGGTCTCGCTGAGATTTCTGGGACAGGGCGTGCTTCCGACGTCTGAAATCAATTGGAGAAGAGTCATTGGTGAATGTGATCAGAAGGTCTGTTCTTTTCTCAACATCAAGGCATCAGTCAAAAGAGTAAGTTATGAGGTAAGTGTGAGTCAAATGCTAGGATGTTGAAAGTAGTCAAAGACTGACCTTCTTTTGGACGCAATTCGATGAATTTGGATGCACGTGCCGTAGAGGATGACTGAGGCATCGTGCAAGTTGTCAATCACGGGAGAATGAATACCAGTGTATTGAACTTTACACGGTTGAAGAAAGACGCGAAACAGCGGGAAAGAACAGAATGGGTTCAAGTGGTTTTCTTTACAGTTCTAATGTATATTTAACTCCCGTCGGATCTATATATACTTGTTTTAGGGCTAAAGTGTTTAAGCTGTCATTAGGCACCTTGTTCATTCTGACTCGATCTCCTACAATCACATTAAATCACCAGTAAGTACTTTCAATTATACTATAATTATATCCTATTCGCCCTAGTACTCCAATTAAATTAAGGTTTTCATTCTAACGGCCAGATCATAATCGATGACACGTAATTCCTCGTATGACAGGCAGAATTCAGACTGAAGTGCAATCCGAACCTCATCCTTTTCAGCAATTAACCTTTGATAGGAATTCAGTCGGTAGATGTTTCCTTCAATGGCTCGATCATCCACTTTAGCTGTAAAAGTATCGAAAAATGCCACTTACCCATTCGTATAACATACCCCCAGAGCATTAGCAAACCCCACTTCCCCGCTGTAAGACGTACCTCTCAAAATGAATATTAATAGATTGGACTGGGTCTAGCACGATGGAACAGTCTACGATACTGTCTATCGCCCTCTTGGATTTGGAGGGCTCACCTATAAAAGACGGCGCAAATGATGATATATTGACCGGATCAGAAATACAGACTGTCTCATATAAAGGGGAGAGAGAAGAAAGAGGCCGCTGAAGAGAACATACAAAGTCTCAGATAATACATCTTAACGATCAACTAACATCTACTACATCTACGCAAGTTTAAAATAACAATAAAAATAGAAAGAAAGAAAGAAAGGAAAAAAAAAAACCTAGGGGATATAACAGAATAGGGGAACCATGGCTCGATACACCCCAAGTTTCATCAAAATGGTCATAACAGGCCACAATAGTGGCAGGGTATCCTCAGTAATTCGAACGAGTAATGGCTAAAACTCCCAATACGCGAATGCGACTTCAAACCCCAAAGTTATGCCTAGAAGCTAGTGCGTTGCGGATAGCCAGACAAGACTTCAAAGGAAAAGAAAATGACTGATAGCATTCAAGACAAAAGGAAACCGGGACAGCGAAAGGCAAACGATAATCCAAGGAATGTATAGACAGCGAGGGGAAAAGACAGTCTGAGGTAAAATAAGGCAAGGGAGGAAGCAGCGGTTCATATATAAGAATCTTGTGCGGTAGAATAGATTTGCACTCCATATTTATGGTTTTTCGGAGTCTTTAGGCGTTTCTTCATCGTCATTTTTGTTATGTTCGTTTTCTTTTTCATTCGCCCCCTCTGCTTCTCCGGAATCTGGCTCCTTTCCTTTGGGGGTCGACGGCTCGTTTCCTTCTTCTGCATCGAACGAGGCTCCTTCAGCTTTTACAGCCTCTTTCTCGCTTTCTTCATTGCCCGCGGTTGTCGATTCGGATTGGGATGACTGCTCGGCCTGTGCAGCTGCAGCTTCTGCCTCGGCTTTTTCCATCTCTGCAGCCCGAGCTTGCTGTCGCTCCCACACTTCCTTCCGGATGCGATCGTCTTTAACCCGACGAAGTCGTTCGGTCTCCTCCACACCGCCGCTCTTTTTCAGCTTGCCCTCCTGAACGAAGGCCCCGAGCTCTTTCTGGAAGCGACCGATGCGTCGTGTCTCCAGGTCCTTCTGGCGAGCCTTTTCTGCTCGTTCAATGGCCTCCAGACGTGATTCGTGATTCGGCTGTAGTGCACGGACTTCACCTAAAACGCCGTCCTTGGCCTTCCTGGGGTCCACGGCGGGGTCGATCACCACATCTCGAGGCGTTTTGCGTAGAGTGACTACACCGGTGCCTTCGTCGGTGGTCTGCATTGATTGCTGCTTGGTGGCCTGCTCTACCAGAGCAAAGGTCTGAGCGGCCTTCTCCACATCGTCTTGCAAGTCGGCCGCGAGATCTTCCTGCATGGTAAGCTGATCACGCTCCTCACACACAAGCTGCAGCTCTTTCTCCCAGATCTTTGTCCAGACCGGCTTCTCCTTCTTGAGGAAATCTTGCATCTTTTTGATTTCCTTAGTAACAGCACTGATGTCTTTTCCAACAGTTTCCAGTTGACGTGGCCGGGGCCGAACCCCGCGTGACACCACATCCTTTCGAAGGTCTTCAACGAGATCCTGAAGATCGTCGACGCGTGCCACCAACCGTTCGGACTCCTCGGAAAGCTCTTTCTTCCCCGAATTGACCCGTACACGCCCAGCGTCACCTTCAAAGGTTGGCACGGATACCTCCGCTGCTTGAGATTTCACACCGCTGGCCTTGGTACGAATGGCAGACATCGAACTGGCGATGTCTGATTGGAAATTCGAGTACGTCTGACGTATTACAGCAAGATCGCGCCGAAGGCTCTGAAGTTCGGCGAGCTGGCTATCACCACCTACGATGGGGCCTTTTCTAGGTTCTCCAGCATTCGTGCTGGGGACGGATACAGAGGGTGCCGCAGCAAGACGGGCCATTTCCTTGGTAGCTTCAAGCTGCCGGTCCGATACCCGTTGGATCACACTTTCTTGACCTGCTAGGGCTTCCTTGACGCCTTCGATTAGGCGGCGAACGCCACCAAACTCGTCATCGAAATGCCTCTTCACTTCATCAAGGATGTCCACATTCAACACGAGAACAGACCGGTCCTTCACGTCACCGAGATCTTCCAGTTCATGGCGGACACCCGAGACCGGATCTTGGATATAGATCTCGGGCAAATCTGCTCCGTTGTTGTGAGTGTTCCAAGCAAACTTTTCGATGAAAGCTAGTTGGAGTCTTCCAATTGTCAAGCCAGAAAAGCCCTCCGGGAGAACAAATTTTTTGATTTTACTCTTATATTGTAAGAAAAGGGTAAGTTCCTTCCCGGGAGATGTCTGCTCTGCAGTGTATTGAGCGCTCTGGGGAGGGGTAGAAACGGTCTGCGGCGGACGGCGCTCCGACCTCGGGGTTGTCGGGGAAGAAGCCGCATCCCTCGGACTATCCTTGGCGGGCTGGAACCCCTCCGCAAGCGACGGCTCATCCTGGGGACGAGGAACCTCAGTCGGTTCGATCTCGGGCCGTTTGTCAAACTTCTCTGGGGTTGCAGAGGCATCTTTTGCTGAGTCAGCCGATGTTTCACCTCGTGACTTTGTGCGCTCTTCTTCAATGCTGGGAACATTTGGAGGAGCCTGTGCCGGTGCAGTTTTGGTAGACGTGCTTTCCTGCAGGCGATTGGTTGAGCGCTGCCGCCCATGAGCGTAGGAACCGCGCAGGCGCACCGCATTCAACGATTCGCGGACATCACGGCCACGGTTCGGCATGGGGGAATGTTGAGTTGGTAATACCGGAACCCCGTTCGTAGAAGTCCCCAGGTGTTTCTGGATTTGGTAGGCAGAGAATCTCCGGGACGCACGCCTTTCGAGCTCACCACTCCTCTGCAAAGCACCGATAGCATCATCTTGCTTGGGAGGAGGTGGTGGTGGGGTCGGATATTCGGAAACATTCGTCGAAACGGAGGGCTTAGCAAGCAGATCATTCTCACCCTGAGAAGAATGAGACAATATACTCTGTGCCTCGCGTCTTGATGCTTCCCGCTCTGAGTAACTTCCCCCGCGCATGTCACCCGGCACTGGGGACGTTCGAGACGCGCCCGATTGGGGGTCTTCAACAGAGCCATTACTCCCATACCGACGACCCGTCCGCTTCGGAGACGAGACTGTGGAGGCGGTCTCCTCATACGCCTGGTTCATTGCCGCCTGTCCACTCGCGATGCTCCCCGCACTTGCTTGCCGACCCGGCAATGACCGACTATCTTCTCTCTGTTGCCGCGATCGTAAACGGGCCTGTTTCTTTTTCAGGCCGTGGAGGAGGTTGATGATAATATCACGAATGCGAGGCAGGTAACGATCGAGACTTTGCGGGGAGGCATCTTGACTGAGGGTATCTTCCAAGATTGTCCGGAGAAGGTCTGGCACCGGTCCCAGATCCGACGTGTCGACCCCGATCGCATTGAAGGCCCGACAAGCTAGGTTAAATTCATATCCCAGGCGTACATAGACATCCGATACCTCGTTCTCCGACGCTTGTTTCCGGGACCATTGGGTCAAAGTTTCGAGTAATTGTTTGGTGGCCACCAAGAGATGCGTGACGCTTTTCTCGATTTGGGAGATTTGCTTGTCGGGCTACCGCAAAGTAAATGGAATCATATTAGCCGGGATATTTGTGGGTACAACGTGGGCGATAGCCAAGTTGGGAGATTGCGGTGTAGGGTATTGGATGCGTAACATACCACTGAGCTTCTCGACTGAGATCGCGCCGAGCTGGACGAGCTACGGGGCGCAGAAGATTGCGAAGTCATGGCGGAATCAAGACTGCTTCCAGAGCCCGACGCAAAATGCTGAGCTGACGGAGTGCGCTGCGAACGTGATGAAATGCTGGAAGTGGAGTGCATGTGTGTGTGTGTGTGTGTGCGTGTGTGTCTGTATATGTATGTATGTACGTATACTTTATGTGGGAAGCAGTCGGAGGGTTTTTTTTTTTTTTTTACCTCTCTCTTGATGAGATCTAACCAAATGGCGGGAAAGCCGGGAGGTAAATTATGAGAGCGACACAGCAGATGCAGAGGAGTAAGAACTAGACTTAGTAAAGAAGGGAGGGGGGGGCAAGATGCCCTGTCTCGGAAAATGTGCGTGAGATTGGGAGAGATTGTGTAAGGGGAGGAGTGTGAGAGTGAGAGAGAGAAGAAAGGAAAATGAAAAGAGAACAGACAAGAACAAGAATAAAAACAATAAAATAAAAAAGAAAGAAAAGTACACGGCTATTGGGGGAAAGAAGAAATAATAATAAAATTTAAGAAATAAGAAAATATAAAAAATAAAAAATAAGAATAAAATAAAATAAAATAAAAGAACGAGATGTGAAAGAGAAGGAGCCTCTCACAGGAGAGAATAAGAAAGCAAGAGAAAGAGAGAGAGAGAGAGAGAGAGACACACGTATCCCAGCCTCTTGGTGGATGAAATGAATGATGGGATCTGCTTTTTGGGTCTTTTCGAATTGTCTCAGCTCGGGTCTTGTTACTGCCATCAGCCTGAGGCAGTCACCCGTTCTACCCAGCCTCCGACTTTCCCTTTTTCGGTCTGAAAATGATCTTTTTAGGTACCTGAGGTCTCTCCCCCAATGCTCGCTATTTCTCTCTTGAAAAATAATAACAGATTGTGATATTCGGAGAGCCATTCATATAATCTGTCTTAGATACCCCTTTCATTCAGTCTGTCAAACCAGATTAAATTACAACCCTGTCCAATTTTCCCTAGACTAACAAACTACTTGAACTGTACGACTTTCGGCATTCTTTTTGATAAAATAAATTAAACCACCCATGCCAAGATTGTCCGTCCGGGCGCATGTCACTATTTTTATTCCATGTAATCATTGATCCCCCTTGTAAATACAATGGATCAACTATTCTTCAACGGAAAGTTTGATACTGCATTTACCTTATCGAAGATCGAACTGTACTCAATATATACCCCAAACCTTCCTTTGCTGAAGATACCCTTCTTTTTTTTTCCTCTATTAATACTATGTAATGCTGTCAGCCTGATTGGAAATCCTACAAATCTAAGACAGATTCATGAACATGCCTCAGATAAACGCATGTATCTCTGATGTATTGACAGGGTTTAATCATGTGGCTAGGAAGTATACTTTTTCTTTCTTTCTTTTCTCTGAACATCCAGTAGTGGAAAAAGAAGATTTATTTATTTTATTTCTATTTTTTTTTTTTTATTAATTGGAAGGAAAAATTAGGCAAAAGAAGGATCCAGGGTTGTGTTCGATAAGTAGAAAAGGGAAAAGGAAAAAAAAAAAAAAAAAAAAAAAAAAAATTGAAGGGAATAAAAGTAGGAGGTCAAGTCAAGTCTTTCTAATTCTTTTCTTCTGAACTCGCAAATATCCCTTACAAACAACCAGTGCCCGAAGCTTCGATACAAAGGAGTCATCTGTGAAGCATAATAATTGACAGAACCAAACAAGCCCTATCAGCTGTGCAAACTTACTCCGCATATGATTGGGGGATCATGGTTGTAGACCTGCCTTACGTATCATTGTCATCAGACAGTTACCAAACACTGTGAAGGAACAAAAGAAACACAAACACTGTACCTGCCAGCTGAAAGTTCAGAGTGACTTTCTTCTGCATACGAACATCTTTTTATTTTTGTTCTTTAAAAAAAATATAAATATATATTGTTATCATTATTATTTACAATTTTATCTTCCCTTAAGGATTCTGGTAATCCAAAAGACATTAATACCTCGGATCCATAAGGGTATAATAGAATCCATGGTGCTACCAAGAGTGGGCCTGACATTTTAAGTGGATTCTGACAGACCACCGGGCACATACACTCCATTCAGATTGGGCAAGCAATTGACTTGAAGCAGCAACTAGTGGAGTGGAATGATTTGAGTGCATCTTGAACGGAGTACACGGTAAGTCGTGTGCGGTGGAACAGTCTCTTCTCAATGGCACATAAACCTCCAGTACCTTACTTATGAGCTGTATTGAGTTATACATGATAAGTATGGAATAATCCGATTGTAAAGGCGGTGGATCTTTATAGTAAAGAAGTTTAGTAAATTCATGTTCCTGAGGCTTCAACCAGGTCACCATGACTTGTATGTATTGTATTGTAGAAAGAGGTTTGACACTTCGAAAGAGAGAGAAAAATAAGATTGATAAATTGATTTATTGTGACCTTGAACCTTTTGTTCTTTTTGATTTTGATTTATTTTCTTTTCTTCTCTCTCTCATTTTTTACCCTAAATTTTATTTTATTTTATTTATTTGTATAAATTTATTTATTATTATTTTTTTACAAGTGTCCATCCGGTTGAACAAATCTCCACTTTTATTTTGCTGCCAAACCGCCCAATGGGACCATGGGAAAGGGATTCTTTTCCTCCGCTCAAAACCTCACCTCACCTCTCCTACTGCCTACTTACCTAGACCTGACCTAGACTGACAACTTTACTGTTGCTCTCCCTTCGTACTCGATCACCACTCACTGTGACGACTTTATTTTTTCGTTCCCTCCTCTTCTCACCACCTTTTATTTTCCTCCTCCACCACCACTTTTTTATTTTTTTATTCTATTCTTTGTGTTTTTCTATTTCTTTTTATTTATTCCATTTCATTCATCTCTTTTTTTGTTGCTTTGGTCAATGTGCCAATCTTGATTTTATTTTGATTTTTATATTTATTTTTTTATTGCGGACTCGGGAATCTACTCCATCCTAGTTTCTCCATTTTGCTCCCCTCCATTCCCGCGTCTTCGATTCCATCCTCCCTTCCCTCAGAACCTCTTTGATCAATAGAGGTCTCGTGACCCTTGATTTGGTCTACTTTTTTTTCTTCTCCTTCTTCTATTGTCCTTGTGTTCCTTGAACATTTGGTTTCATTTTTGATATCATTTGTCTTTTTTTTTTTTCCCTTTTCCCACACCCCACTCTTCTACCCTTTCTCCATCACCAAATTGTCATTTATTCTATTCACGCAGGCGGTGTGTTGTGCCTTTTGTGCCCACTCTTTTTTTCTAATTTATCTTCCCTTACAGCTTAACGTTGTGTGAAGTTTCACAACGTGAGCTTGCTTGTGATCACTGAGCTAGATGGCTTCCGTCAATTCTATGCCAGCTGCTAATAATGCATCCGGCACTTCTTCCATCAATCCTTCTACACAGAATTCAAGTGCTAGACCGTCATTGAGGTCAAGCGTTAGTTCCAAGGCAGATGGAGGCCGCCGACAATCTGGTAATCCACTCGAAGGAAATCAGAGGTATGTTGTGTTGTCCATCCAGGGCTCCCAACTATTTGTTTTTTTTATGTTCAGTTCAACCTATTGGTACCCACTGCTTCTGTTACTGCGGATTTCACCGCTTGTCATGCACCAGTGCAATGTGAGGCGTTTGCTGTCGATCATGCCGTGTATTCTTATTTGCACAGCCATGGTCCCTTTATTGCTCGTTTCCTTTTCTTTTTTCTCATTGTCATTGCCTGCGTTTGCCTGTCACCGCATAAAGACCCCCCTCCGAAGGCTTGCTTTCCGGGCCGTGATGCCAGCAGTGCTCCGTTCCTTTCGCTAACCATATCCCCATCTCGCGCAGGCGCAGCAACTCCCAGAAAGCTTGGACCCAAGGCATGAACCCAATTACGCAGAGATCCACCTACTCACAACAGAACGGAATCATGGCTCAGAAACAGAATCCTGCCTCCAGATTGAATTCTAAAGATTCAAACACCCCGGACAACCATGCGCATGACCGCCTTGTTTTTCTGGTCACCAGCTTCATTGTAGGCTTGTTGCTGATCCCTATGCCGGTTCCCAGCAGAGCACTAATGTTTATCTAGGGCATGGCCGCTACAGTAACCACAAAAAATGGAGAAAAGTTCACTGGAATCTTCTCTTCTTCCGCCCTTGAACCCACCGACTCCTCGTTCACGTTGAAAATGGTACAGCGCCCGCCGAAACAGGACCAGAACCGGACAAACGGAGTCAGTGACGCTACCTGTCCTTACATGGGGTCAGCCCCGGATCATGCAGTGTCATTTGATGTGAAGGATGTAGTAGATATATACGTTCCTAGCGTCTCGACGGCTGATGTCACCGCAAAAGGCTCGAATGGTAGGCTCTCCCTTAAAATTAGGTACCTTGACTTTACATGTACTTCGGTGCTGATCTTGTATGGTTTTGTTTCCTGTAATAGGTGCTTCCGCGGGATTCAGGACTGATGTTGATATTTCGGGTAATCTGGCCATGCGCGAGCGCACCTTGAAGCGCTGGGAACCGTCGGCAGAGACGGAAGTAGATCTATCTCTTGAAGGTGCGTCTGCTACGACCGGATGGGACCAATTCGAAGCGAACGCCCGCTTGTACGGCGTTACGAGTAGTTATGATGAAAACCTCTATACTACCCGAATCGATCGCTCCGACCCTGCTTACAAGCAGAAGGAAGCGGAAGCTGCCCGTATTGCTCGCGAGATCGAAGGGACCGAGGTGGATAATGCACATATGAAAGAAGAACGAGGACTAGTGGCTTCTGGTGACGGTGGTGACGAGGAAGACAAGTACAGTGGTGTCCGCCGGGATGAGAAGCACTTCCCCCCCTTGGTTTCGGGTCAGCCCAATAAATACACACCACCAGCTCGCCGACAAGCTGCCGCTCAAGCTGCCGCCAGTCAGAACTCATCGGCCAACACTGTCAAACCAGCGCCGAAGGACACAGCCCCTGCTGCTCCCATGCCGGCAATCAAAGAAAATACCCCGTCGCAACCGGTGCCTCCCACCACCGCCGTGAATCCTGTGCCTGAAGCCGTGAAGTCTACTCTTGCCAAACCCCCAACTGCTGCTGGCGCTACTTCCAGACGAGCCGGTGCGGAGAACGCTACCACCAACGTGGAAGCTGAAGTGTTAGACCACTTCCGCCAGTTCGCAAATACTGAAAAAATGAAGATGCAGGAACGTCGGCGTAACCAGGCTTCTTATGACCGGACAATTAAACTCAACGAGTTAATGAAGTTCTCTAAGAATTTCAAGCTCGCGACACCGGTTCCAAAAGACCTGGTGCCTATTCTTGCCAAGGACCCCCACAAGCAGGAGGAGATCATTCAAAGGGCCCAACAGCAAGTCGAGGAGAAAACGTCAACCAAGGCCTCTCCAACCTCTACCGATTCCAAACAGACACCTCGTGCGCCTGCCGCAGCCCGTTTCGAGGGCGGAGTCGTCCCGCCGGCAACGTCATCCGATCGGCCCAACTTTTCTCGTGGTCGTCAGATGTATCCCACTGGTCCGCAGGTAAGCTCCGGGGCCCGTCCTTCGCACCAGACCGTAAACCCGAGGGTCCCGGGCATGCTCGGGACTCGTCTTGCTGACAACTTCCAGCAGCGGAAAGGTGCAGCCATGGGAGCTGTTCCGCCACCGCTTCCCATTCATGATGTCCGCGCACCTCCAACTGGTCCAGCCGGTGATCACTCTAGTGTCACCAGTCCCGGGAAGGCCCAAACGCCAGCTTCTTCTGCGTCTACCAAATTCAATGTCAGGGCTCTGGAATTCAAGCCCAATCCGGCTGCAAGTACATTCACTCCGGGTGCTCCGTCTGCTCCATCCCCGTTTGTCAGAGGTCGCTCTGTTTCTCGTGCCACTAGTCCCTCTGCATTTTTTGGCGCTAAGAAGCCCCGGCCTATTACCGAACGTCCCTCTCTCAAGAATCAGTTCAATCCCATCAAGCGGATGAAGAAAGAAAGCGCAGAGCAACCGGATAAGGACTATACGTTCAACGGAGGTATCCCGCCAGCATACAAGACTCTGCCCACTTGGGACGTGGCGGCTGGCAACGAAGAGAAGACGTATCTGCAAATGTTCAAGCCGGCGGCTATTCCTTCGGCCATATCTCCTCAGAACCGCTCGGCCTCTAATCCTCAGGTACCTCATCAACCCCATATGCCTTTCCAGTTCCCGCAAACGACCCCCGGCATGCCTCCCGTCTCTGGGCCTCCCCACGGACCCCACCTCCACCCTCAACATCATGGCTCTGGTCCACCGCACTTTGACGATCCCCACCGCATGCAAATGTCTGCATCCACGTCTCAAGTCTTTCCCTCTCCTAGGCTTCAGCCCGGCTATCCTTCCCCTATGGCCCCACACGCACAACTGGCGTTTGGACAGCCAATGCCACAATTTTATGTTAACCAGGGTGGCCCGCAACCTGGCCATATGAGGCAATATCCGAACGCTACCCAGTTCATGAACCCGCAGGCGTCTATGGGGGCACCAATGATGGTCCAGCAACCTTCCAGCGGTCCATACATGAACATTCCCCAGGGAATGGCACCGTATACACCTCAGATGCAGATGTATTCTCCAAACCCAGGCCACGTTTACCCTCAACACGCACCCCCTCAGCCTCACAGCGGCTTTCCGAGCCCCAGCCGTGGTGCTCCGATGATGATGCATCAGAACTCCCAGCCGGGTCAGCCTCCACAGCCAGTCATGTTCATCCCGCCTGGGCAGCATGGGCAGCCGGTATATACTGGCCAACAGCCACACAGTTAGTGAAACCCGATTAAAGAGCCTATTCCGGCAGTTCCATGCTAACTGCCTTCCAGTGCCTCCCGTTCGGGGTAACTATCCTCAGCAACAACCCCATTTCCAGTCTAGCCCCCACCAGGTGCACCATTATCCGCCACACCAGCATCGTACGCCTAGTAGCAACTATAATCAGATGCCTCAGATGCCACCCCAAGTGCCCTCTCAGCCCCCGCCGGCTACGGCATCCGGCCCCCCGCCTCCAGAAGCTGCGGATGAGGTGAAATGAGTTGTCGTGGTAGCGAGTGCACAAAGCGCCCATATCCCCTGGCTTGATAACCTGAACATAAAGCCATTTCCCTTCATGATTGGAAGGGTGCCGGGTACGCTCGAGCGTATCTGGAGCATCCTCTCGGGATGGACAACTTCACTATCTTGCTTCGCTCAACCTCCCTTATGTGTTTCTGGAAGATCTCTTGCCTTGAAAAAGAAAAATTATTTTTTACTCTGACGCTGGCCTCTATGCGCCTCGTGCGTGTGACGCTTCCGATGAGCAGGTACTATCAGGTTTACTGGTGAGTACCCCAAACAAACGCTCATCAGTGCCCTTGGTTGCATTTGGAGCCTATACTTATGATACAAGGCGATTCTATATCGTTCATTGGCTACATTTGTCGGGGAGGGAGTGTATATGATAGCTTTGGGGCTGTATATGCAGGGTGTGAGATGCTCCTACCGGCGACAAAGACGCAGGCCACCATCATCGACTATGCTGTTATACTATACGCCCCCTGGGATGGCCTCCGGAATCTGCCTCGCGAGATGATCTCGACCCAATGTTACATCCCAAGCCAGTGTGGTACACATTGCTGGATATGGGTATATGCCATATTTGGGAAATTCTTTTGTTCTTTCTGTTATTTATTTATCATGTTTTCTCTTGTTTTACACTTTTCGAAGGCGAGAGGGGTTCTTGCGGAACGTGAAGCATGTAGCGATGACTGAGCTGCATGCCTCGTGGTCGCAGCCCAAGCGGCAGATGGCGCTGACAGCAAAATTGGCTTGTTTTCTTTCTTCTAGTCATACTTGACCCGGGACATGAAGGGGGAAGGGGGGTGATATGGGGTGAAGATGCCATACGCGCATGAATGATTACTATTGATAGTGGGGATGACAGAAATTGATATTTGACGACATTTAACATGTTTCCAATGCATTCATTGTAGGTAAATAACATCCGTCAGACGGAATAGCAAGTTACTGCGAGCTTATACAAGCGTAAACACCTATTGTGTGATAGGTCAGCAGCCGCACAACCACAGATGTAGACAGGACTTAATTGAGGCCTGTAACATGACTTTCTCCTCAGGTCTTTTCAGTTTATATTTCGGTCATCATCCAACCGAGACTAGCATCGCAACCGCGGTACGTTGACCACTCATCCTGAGAACCAAAAGAACCCCAGCACATGTCTTCAAATTCCGCATCGCCGCACCGTAGCCGAAACCATGTCTTATCCTCGGTTCAACCTTCCCTCTGCTAGTCCCCTTTTCCCATGGACAGTCAGTTGATGAATCCCCCCTGATCCCACACAACAACCCCACATTGTCTGCCGCAGCCATTAGTTTCTGAGTCCCTCATGGTGACAAAGCGGTCCAGAAACCCCAATTTGCGGCTCGTGAGACTGGTTTTCTCAGTGCTGTACACGTATCTCTCCAAGGTGAAACAGGGTCATGAGTCTTGTTTTGCGACTGACACCTTGTGCCTTTTACCAGAGACCGTGCCTGCCTTTTTGCATGATAGGAAAAGAGGATCAGAGCAGATATTGAGTCTTCCACGAGAATGACATGGCCAGCTAACAATGCGAAAGGGATTTTGTTGACGCGCGAGGAGGGAGGTAACCTTGGCGGCGGTGGAAGGTACCTTCGGTTGGTTTGAAGATGCTGGTCTCGGGGTCGCGGTCTGACCTTTTACCAGTTGTTGCATCATTGGAGATTTGAATGATAGGGGTAGCCATCATAAGGAAAGAAGGAGATATATATAAATCATAACTTGGAGGGACTCACTTATTTTAATGCGCGTAAGATGGAAATCAAGTTAGTATGGTAGGAAGAGAGTATAATCGGTTTTTAGTTCCATTTGAGCAGATTGTCCTTCAGATTATCAACGGAGGAATAATATATCACAGCCTGTTTGTTTAGTGTATATATGAAAGAGAGTCGGGTGTAACAGCGCAATAAAGAGGGAGAAAGAGAAGAAGAAGAAAGAAAGAAAGACAAGTAAATGGTTTGAACGTTGAAATTGCTTTTAATTTGTTTTGTCGGAGCTAAGCCGGATTCAGAGTGGGGGTTATTTATTTATCTCAGCCTAAGGCCGACAGGTTATTCATAGTTCCCTTAAAGTTAGTCTCCGTAAAATAAAGTAAAGTCAAGTAAATTATTCTTTCTCTTCCTTGTTCACTAACTTATCTTTCCCCCATAAACAGTGCGGTCCAGTGAAATCTTGCGACCAACTGGCCTTTTTTGCCAGGTCCTCAGAAAGAGAAAAAAAAAAAAAAAAAAAAAAAAAAAAAAAAAAAAAAAAAAAAATTGAAATAAAATAAAAAACGACTTCTTCCCCCTTGCGAAAATCTACTTGTTCCTCCCGAAAATAATATTAATCAATCCACTGGCTTGTCCGGAACATCGGCTCAGCCATGGATTTCCTAAAATCTGCTGTCGCATCAGCGATCGCAAAAGGGAGTTCATTTCCTTACTCGCTGGGAGACAGGGTCGATATCTCCGATTCAATCTGGACACTTCATAATGCCACGAAAAGGGTATGAGAACGAGAAATACTGGTCGGGCTTTGTTGTATACGATCGCGGGGCTAATACTACCTGATCGGAATTGGCTATACAGGATGATGCTTCGCCCTGTAGTGTCTTCACCTTCGATATCGCTTCCAACAAATCCCGTCTCCCTCTCGCGAAGAATGCAGTGCGGAAATCGCGAACATTAAGGCATCCGGGGGTGATCAAAGTCTTAGATACCATTGAGGTACGGGCAATGTTGAGTGGTTGGCTGTGTTAAATATAAGGGCGCGCGATTGGGCTGACATGGCATAGACGGATACAAATATATATATTATCACCGAGCGTGTCGTCCCCTTATCATGGCATGTGAAACGGAGGAGCCTGAGTGAGGAGACTTCGAAATGGGGGTTACATACAGTGGCGGTACGTGGTAGACTGCGCGTCCTGAGTTGAACTGGTACTAATCGAGAGGCCGTCTTATAGACTACGCTGAAGTTCATTAACGAGGATGCTTCGTCCGTTCACGGTATCGTTAGAGCTTCATCAGTGTTTACAAGTGAAAGTGGTGAATGGAAACTGGGAGGGTTCGACGTATTAAGCTCCATGAATGATGAGAACGCAGTCATATATGTGAGTGGTCACCCCTGGCAGCAATCAATATGCGCAGACTTTCCTGACATTCGCTAGACATACGGTAGCCTCGTGCCAGATGCAGCCCGATACACCGCGCCGGAGATCGTAAAGAGCGGATGGGACATCATCAAGCGCAATCCTTTAACAGCGGTTGATGCGTATGGTCTTGGTATACTTGTCTTCGAGGTCTTCAACGGCAATTATACGAGTGATCAAGCGGGCAAAACAACAAATGTACCTCCGACTATGCAGCAAAGTTACAAGCGCCTCTGCGCCGCGAACCCCAAGCTCCGTCTTAGCCCGGCACACTTTGTCGAACAGGGGAAAAAGCACGGTGGCTTTTTCCAAACACCGTTGATTCGATTGACGGACGACATCGAAAGTTTAGGGCTTAAAAATGAGGCTGAACGGGAGGAATTCATCAAGTAAGCGACCTTATGATCTGTCACTATTGCTTTCAGTCCGTCCGAGGCTAATTAGGCCAGTGAGCTTGATGAACTCTCAGATGACTTCCCGGAAGAATTCTTCAAGATGAAGGTACTTCCTGAACTTCTCAAGTCGGTCGAGTTCGGTGGAGGCGGTCCCAAGGTCCTGGGAGCCATTCTAAAGATTGGATCTAAACTATCACAAGAGGAGTTCAACTCCAGATTGACTCCTGTAATCGTTCGCCTTTTCGCGAACCCAGATCGAGCGCTGCGGGTCTGCCTATTGGACAACCTACCGCTGATGATTGACAGCCTCCCCCAGAAAATTGTCAACGACAAGATCTTTCCACCTATGGTAGGTCTCAGAACTTGAAGACATCTCGGTTTTAGTCACTGACTCGCTGTTGCGTAGACTTCCGGTTTCACCGATGCAGCACCTGTCGTTCGAGAACAAACCGTCAAAGCCGTTCTCTCGGTCATTGGGAAATTAAGTGACCGGACGATTAATGGAGACCTGTTGAAACTTTTAGCACGGACTGCTAATGACGACCAACCGGGCATCCGTACGAATACGACGATTTGTTTGGGCAAGATCGCCAAGAATCTAGGGCAAAACGTAGGTGGTCCAGCCTCGGCGTAGCGGGATGATACTGACAGTGACGGCAGTCCAGGTCCAAGGTTCTTGTGGCAGCGTTTACCAGATCATTGCGCGACCCGTTCGTACATGCTCGGAATGCAGGTCTGTTGTCGCTGGCTGCGACCATGGAATTTTTTACCGAAGAGGATTGTGCTGCTAAGGTCCTGCCGGCTATATGCCCATCCCTTCTTGACAAAGAGAAGTGAGTGGATATCGATTGAAGACGTAATGGGTGCCTCTAACCAGAGCCATAGGATGATTCGTGACCAGGCGAACAAGACCCTCGATGTCTATCTCCAACGGATCCGCAAATTCGGTGATACGATGCCCGAGACAACCGTGCCAGCGTCCAACAGTCCCGAGACTGTTAAGGACACCGCTCGTATCGGAACCCCTCATGATAAATCCTGGGCTGGGTGGGCGATCTCTTCGTTTACGAATAAGCTTACGACGGCCAATGGAGAAATCGAACCCGCCGTTAACGGCGCTAAGCCGGTCGAAGCCGAACCGGCGCGCTCGGCATCAGCGCCTCGCCCACCAAAACCGACCTCTTCCGCACCGCTGGATCTACTGCCGTCAGTGGCACCACGTCCTGTCGCACAGCCCCTCGGGCGTCGGTCCCTCTCTGAGCAAGTGGTCCCGAACACCAATGAAGTTGACGAGACGGATGAAGTTTACGACGCATGGGGAGCGATGGACGACGAGGATGAGACGAAGGAAGGCGATCCGTTCAGCCCTACGGTCACCGCTAGCTCCACCCCGGGGCCTGCATTGGCGCCTAAGCTAGCACCTGTGCCGTACGATGATGGGGGAGAACCCGACTTTGCCGGTTGGCTCGCTGCGCAATCCAAAGCCAAGAAAACTCTTCCCAAGGGCCTCAACAAGGCCTCATCCGCTGTACCCGCTGCTCGAAGCTCCAGTGGGAATAGTATTCTCAAGCCTAAGACATCTACGGGTTCTAAGAAAATCGACACGAAACCTAAAGATGACGATCTGGACGATTGGGGGGATGCTTGGGATTGAGCAACTTTTTTTCTTATATTTGAATTTATTCTTTGACATAATAATATTTGATTTTGATATAGATGTAGAATCATTTCTCATATTCTAAAATATATATATATATATATATATATATATTGGTCTGGAAGAAGATGATCAATGAGCGTTTTGTCAAGTATACATACACGATACCAGAACCAATACAGAAAAACATGGAAAGACTCGATCAGTCAGCCTTATCAAAGGGTCACCGACCAATCAACGGGATGCTTTCCCACCGGTAATTTATACCCCGTGATCAACGGTTCAGGTTTTCCCCAACTTTTGATCCGTTTCTCCAAAACCAATTCAACTCTGGATTTATTCTACTCAAGATCTCTTTCTTTTCTTGTGTTTAAATCATCCCCTTGTTTATGAAAGATTACCAAAATATCTCTCTTTCAAAGGAAAGGACAGAAAGATTAAAAAGAAAAAAAGAAAACAAAAAAAAAAAAAAAAAAAAAAAAAAAAAAAAAAAAAAAAAAAAAAAAAAAAAGAAAGACAAAAAAAAAAAAAAAAAAAAAAAAAAAAAAGGGTTCCCACTATATTTAAACACTAGTTAATCTTGCTGCCTTGTCTTTCTTTCTCAAGCGTCAGCGGCGTCGAACCAAGTTTCTAGAAGCCTGCAAGTCATCGAATCGTGTTGGCGCGATGGATCACCGCCGATGAATTTAAGGGGTCATTGAAAAACGTCCATTGAATCACAACCATCCTTGTCTCAGCCGTCACAGTAATGGATCATGAAGAGGAGGCTCCTCCGCCGTACTCCGCCGTCGATCCGCTGGCTCAAGCGAGTACTCGAAATGCCATCGCCACAGCCGAAGTAAATCGAGTCTTGCTCCGCCTCCGAGGGGGAGATGCTCCATTACATGAGACTTCATCCAGTGATGGTTCGAGTTCGGTTGAAATTGCTTCCACTCCGCCAACGCCGGTCAACTTTACCTCCGCCGCCGCTTACTTCGTTGAACGGCCGTTGCCTCCGGTCGACAATGGACAGCAGCCCGCCTTGGAGCATCACTTGACCATTTATCCTCGGAGCCAATCGAAAGACTTCCCCCGTCGTCCGCGCTGCTGGGGTTCTCGCTCCGCCCATATTACCCAGCAGGACTGGGATATGTTCCTACGATATCTATTTCCACCCCATCTAGGACTCGCTTCTTCTTCCGGCCAATTACCCCGTCAGGTCCGGGCGGAAATTCAACGAGATCGTAAAGACCGACCGCAGGAGACGGATGACGAGCGTCGGACGCGAATATCGGCCGTGATCACCGAATGGAATCATTACTTCTTCGAACCCCGCGCCGCTTGCATCACATTTTCCTACGTCATTCTGCCCCAAAATGCGCCGTCCTCGCCTCTGTGTCCTCGATGCTACCCGGCAGCTACCCGAGTGTCCCATGAAAATCGGACAGCACTCACAGTACGACCCAACCCCCCTGCCACGCCCAGACAACAACCTCTATCGCATCCTGCGGGGAATCATTTCACCTCTGCAACTTATACGTATCCCAACCCTCCTATGAACCCCGCTCCGTACGCGCCCTACAATGGCTCACACTACTATCCTCCCCACCCTCAGCCGTCACACCACCCTACGTATCCTTATCCGGCGCAGGTACCCTACCAAAACAACGGATCGTGGGGTTGGAACGCCCGAGCCTACCCCGCTCCGCAGCAGAGTTCGGGTAATAAGAGTGGTCCACTTGGTTGGATAGCATCACTCGCCTCCCAGGCTCAGAGATATGGGGATCAGATCAGTGCTCAGGCCTCGCACTACGGCCGCCAGGTGGAAGAGCAGGCCTTAGCACACGGCCGGTGGATTGAAGAGCAGGCTGGCCTACAGGGACGGAAGGTAGAAGATGTTTTTACCGGATTTGTTAGTCGACCACGCAATGAATGGCCGGCGACGGATGCTCGCGGTCAAGTGTATTACCCGAATCATTACAACTACCCGTACCCGCCGGTGACAAACAATGTCGAGCCGATCAAGCCTGCTGAGCCCATCGCCGCGCTGCCGGCACCGGCCCAACGCGCCCGACGGTCATCGACGAGCTCTACATCCTCGAACTCGTCCCTCGCATCGATCGACTCATTATCTACAACGTCAGAGCTGAGCGCTTCCGATCTGGCCACAGTTCGCGCCCAGCTCCTGTCGCTCGAGGATCATCATGATCGCGACCTGCACGTCGCAGCGATAGGGCTTCGACGACAGCTGACCGTCCTGCAGGAGTCTCGCCGACAAAGCCGGGCGGCGCAGCGCAACGGGTGGCCCGGTTGGGACCAAAGCTCCCAGCAGCAGGGCTACGGACGCGGCTGGGGCAGGTGGGAATCCCCGCGGCAACACCCGCTCAGCAGGGCCGAAAAGCAAACCTTGAAAGAAGAGACCCGGGCCACGAGGAAGGCCTTCCGGGATGTCCTCCGTCGCGCCCGGGAAGAGCACCGAGAAAAACGACGGATCAAGCGCAACCGCTGCCGTCTGGAACGATCTCGGCAGATTGAAGCCGCTCCGCCTGAACTAAGCTTGGAGCAGCGAGTGCAAACCCTCGAATTAGATAGTAATCGAGAGAGTCGGTCGACGGTCCAGTCCTTCCCTTCTCCGGCGCGGTCAATTGCGGAGGTCAGCGAAATTAGCTCGATCAGCACGCCTAGCACCGCGTCGTCCCACCAGCTCGAGAGTGAACCCCCGAGCCGAGGCACCAAAAGCCCGAAGGAGCTAGACCAGACCCATCCGGAGTCGGATGAGCCAGGAAAGGACAAAGACAAGAAATCGGAAGAACCGCCAGGGAAAAGCAAAAAGTCGAGTTCATAGCGCATTTTAAAGATTGGATTTATTGGCGATACTGCATGGACCTTCTGTTGATTTGTTAGGCATATGATACATGATGCATGGTGTTTGGCTGAGGAGTAACTGTATTGTGTTGTGGGCTGTCCGTGACACGTCCTCTTCTGACCTTTTTTTTTCATTTTTTATTTTAGTATAGTGAGCATAGGGATATTGGGATCGTGCTTGTAACGAGATATGACAGCATTCATCTTTCTCAGTCATTTTTCATTCATTTTTCTCATTCCATCTGTAGAGTCGGTCAACTTTTTAAAAGGTCTCAGACAGTCAACGTCCATGAGAACTTGATAAAAATAATAAATCTATACCACAAGCATCCCATACATCAAGCACTGACTTTTTTCAAAAAGAAGAAGAAAAGAAGAAGAAAAAGAACTAAGCCTGAACCTGCGACTCATTCTTCTCGACCAAATCACCCACCCCCAAACCCCGTCCGACCTTAACCTTGACCATCTTCTCCTTCTCCTTCTCCTCGGCATCCTTCTTGCCCAGATCCCCGACGTCGTCGCCCTCATCGGCGTCCTTCTCGTCCTTCTCGGCGCGCAACCGGTCCTTGCGCTCGATCTCCTCCCAGTTCATCCACATATCCTTCAGGTCCATGCGCATGGCGTACGCATCCTCCCCGTCAGCGTAGTACTTGCTCTCGACACTCTCGACCTGGAATCCGAGGGTATCCCGATATAATCTCAAGGCAGCGGTATTGCTCACACGCACATGAAGCGAGACATAATGCGCACGGTGCGATTCAGCCATAGCCCGTTCTATAACAATTAGCACACCATCATCCAAAAAAAAAAAAAAAAAAAAAAAAAAAAAAAAAAAAAAAAAAAAAAAAAAAAAAAAAAAAAAAAAAAAAAAAAGTAAACAAAAAGTAAACAGAAAGAAGAAAGAAGAAAGAAGAAAAACATACGAGACATGCGCATCAACCGCTCCGCAATACCCAACCGACGATGCGTCCTCATAACACTCAACGAAGTAATATGTCCATGTGCCATCCCATCCGTCGGCTCCTCTTCCATCTTCGCCAACACATACCCCACCACCTTCGGATACTGTTCAGCGAGCGTAGCCGACCCCCTCCCTTCCTCGTCGGTGTGCTTCGTATACCCCGCTTTCGGGCGCACCACGGCCACAAAGCTCAGCTGCGGCCAGGTCAGGGCATGGTAGAGGTAGTACTTTAGAAAATAGTTTTCGGGGAGGTTGGTGATGTTGCAGGTTTGGATGGAGGGGAGGAGGTCGATGTATGATGGGTATGAGGAGAGGGGGACTATGTCGACCATTTTTTCTCTTTCTTTCTTTCTTTCTTTTTTTTTTATATTTTTTTCCTTTGGGAGTTTGGGTCTTGGTTGGTGTTTATGATTGGGATTGGTTGTGGTTAATTAAGAGTGTTGGTTGGGTCTTTCGATATTGCTTCTGTTTGCGGGCGGTGGACTTGAGCTGTTGCACTAACCGATTTGGGTTGCCCTATTTCTTTACTCCTTCTGATACTTTTCTATCCATTGGATTGTTTACTCTTCTCTTTATTGTAGTGCTTAGATTGGAACTTTATAGTGAAATAACTGTACAGGTTTATTCTACCGTCATATCTCGTAACAATAACAAGTCGTACCCCATAACTCCTGTTCCCCCGATATAAAAAAATTCTATACTGCCAGTGCTACTATATATATGTCAATTGGCTAAAACATTGATGTCAGGATTTGAAGACCGCCGATCACAAGGACCGTGGCCAACACGCTCTGCGGCGTCAAGCCCACGGCTGCACTGGCTATGCCGCAGCACTTGCCGTTGTACGTCACATTGTTCATATCCGCGGCGACCTCGAAGACCGAGCCGTTGGTCGGGCCGTAGTTGTAATAGTCCACCAGCAGGAAGTTCGGCGGGCGGTCCCATTGTTCTGCCTGTGTTAGCTTTGCTGGCGAGTTGCGCAGTCATGCCGAACTTACTAGTACAATTGCGCGCCATGACCCCAAGACTTCCATACCCGCTCACAGCGTTCGTCACGTTCAGTTCCGCCGTATTCGGGATGAGCAGATCAAGATTCAGCATGTTCACCTGGAGGTTGAGGTTATGATTTGCCATGTACATGCGGTTTTTGGCATCATTGGGAGCCAGGTCTGGCGGGCGCTGGACGTCACAGGGGAAGTCACGGTCCGTCGGGGAGAAGGGCGTTTCCCATAATTGGGAGAACTCGTCCATGAGCCAGGGATACGCCGTCTGGTTAGCTTGGTAGTCCAGGAACATGACGGCGCGCTTGCCCGATAAGATTAGGGTGGACAGAGTGGGCCAATCATCCAAAGCCATGGGGATCTTGGACGGGGTATACACCATGTCCATCAAACCAGAGTTCTGGATCGGCCCAGTGAAGTTCCCGGGGTCGACGTAGTCCGAATTTCCCATGAGAATGGTGATCACATCGTATGGGTTTGCCCTCATCCACCTGGCCACTGTCGTCAGGTAGGACTCGAGGGTCCCCACGTTGAGCATCTCACAGCTGCTATGACAGAGGTACATGGTATCATTAACCCGATGGGTCTGGAATTGCACTGTTCAATCCATCACGTTAGCTGTTGGTTTCAATTCATCCTGTATCTCAGTAGATCTCGCTTACACATGCGAACCCCATCATTCAGCTGGCTTTCCACCAACAAAGCCTGGTTCGCCGCTACACTGCCGGGTTTCACGAAGGGACTATTATGAGCGGCGACCATGGTGATGTTGGAGTAATTGCGGGCGCAGAACTCCGCATAGCCATTGCACGGCTGGGTGTTGACAACGGGCGACTCCGTGGCGGATGCGGTCGCCGTCCTCGTCGCATTCGCGGTGTGGTTGCCACCCGAGATGGTTTGGCTACCTTGGAGCACAGTTAATGAGTGCGATGTCTTCGTCTTCGTTTCGGAGCTACTATTGGACGCCGTCATCATGGTTTCGGTGCCGGTGACGGTGCGAGAACCGATGATGCTGCCATGGTTTCCCAGCGTCACGGTGGAAGTATAGGTCTGATAGTGACCGGTCGGAGTGGCGGCATCACTAATTTTGGAGTGGATTGTGCCATCCAAAGTCAACAAGCCTTTGGTGGTAGCGCTAGTGGTAGAAGTGGTTTCGTCTGCAGCCCACGTCGGTAGAAAACCGCCTGCAGCCAACAGCGGTAGTAAACGGAGTATCACCCGCATGATGCCGGAGGTAGAAGATACAATCAAAGACAAATCATGAGACGATCAAGTGTATGTACGGTGTAAATGAGTATATACAATTCGAATCAAAGAAGGATATTTAGATGATTGTAATGTGCATGTGTTTGTATAAAAGAACCTAATTCAAGATGGGGTTGACGAGATGAAAGAGACAGGAACAATAAAATATAGATAAAATAAAGTATAATAAAATAAAATAAGAGGGAATGTTTTTGACTTAAGTGAAAAGGGATTGAGAGAGAGAGAGAGAGAGAGAGAAAGAGAAGATTACTTTTACTGCCTTATACGAGAACGAAAAAGAAAAAATTCCAGTCAGACTGGGGTATTGAAATTAAATTACTGCTCGACCTTTACTTGAGGTCAAGTTCAGGGTACCAAAAATACGGATATATGTATAAAAAAAAAAAAAAAAAATCTCCACTTGTGGGTCTGCACGCTATGATGACGTTGAGGCTGTGTTCATTAGTCCAATAAGGAGAGCAGAATCAGGGGTTGCGCTGAACGATGATTCCAGACAACTCAGTTGTCTATTGAGTTGACAACACGTAATGACTGATCCTACTGGAAAAGGTAAAGTATACTATAATTACCGACGATTAGTATCTTTGCATCTTGAGAGATTTTGCGGGGGATGACTCAGTCCTGTAATGTCATATTATGTTTATATATGGTAAATAAAATAAAACAAATATACAGTAATAGCCGGTACTAATAATAACTATAAGTTTCAGTATTATGGTAATGAAATGAATAAGATGGATCATACAAAACTTTCAGTGATACAATTCCCGTCACAAATACATTTCCAACCACTTTTTCTCGGATCAACTACAAACTATTTATTGATCATCCGCTTATCAAAGGACCTCAGATGGACCCAATGCTGACCGAGAAAGGGAAACGAATGGCACGATGGACACTGACTTTTTGCCGCCAAAAGTCGATCATTACCCCCCTGAATGTCTAAGACATCTTGAAAGGTCCAGCCTTTTTCAAGGATCTGGACCCTAACTACTCAAAGTCACTTTTACGACCGCATTACGCCGTCGACGATCTTGCAAAAGTCTTATGTTTCCTTCAAACTTTATATGGTAGCCTTAAGCATGTTCCAATGTTAGGTTAGGTTAAACTTCCATCACTTCATACAATACCCTTCTCTAGGAGACTTTTCCATTTTTTATCATTTTCTCTTCTACTTGGGTGATTAGGTTTATTATTTTTTTCCCGGATCTTGCTCTCCACCTAACTTCCCTTAAATTTCTTTTGATCGAAAAATAAAAATTAAATAAAAATTTTACAAGGGGGAAAAGAAAATATACCCAAGTTCTTCCTTTTTTTTTTTTTTTTTAATTTGATTTTCCCGGCTTGTACGCCCCCTTCCCAGCCCTATATCCTATTATTTTCTTCTGTATATACACTTCAAAGTCGGTAACCAAAACTTACCCTCGTTTCTGAACCTGCGGTGCCTTAAAAATCACTTGGTCCATGAAAGCCTACGTCATCATTAAACGTTGCTTAGGCTGTGCCCAACTGCTGGCAAATTCTTCCAATTCCTTTGTATATCGGACACACCACACTCCTTTCCGACGTCAATCAATTCCGCCGTACCCCGGATTCCTTCGGTATCGGCTATACATGCTTGTCTGAGGATCTATATAGCTTGAGATCCTTGATCCATCACAATCCATGGCAAACCTTCCATTCTTTCGCAAAGCGCCGCAACGGCCGGTCTACGGCCGGTCTGCTTCCAAGGTCCGCTGGCATCGCATCCTGCGGTCCTTCCTGTACCTCATCGCATGGATCTTCCTCGTTCTCGTCGTCGTCGGCAACGTTGCCGACAAACCCGTCCTGCGTCAAACCTACTTCCTCAAGGTCGACCTCTCCAACATCATCCCTCTCTCAATCCCCAATGCCGTCCTGATCAACAGTATTGCCCGGTCCATCGGCCTCCACGATTTCTACCAGGTGGGCCTGTGGAATTTCTGCGAGGGCTACAATGACAGCGGCATCACCAAATGCTCCAAACCGGAGACTCTCTATTGGTTCAATCCCGTCAAGATTATCATGTCCGAACTGCTATCCGGCGCAACCAGTATGATCCCCGGCTTCAATCCCCAATAACTTGGAACTAACCCCGTAACCAGTTGCCCTACCGGGAGATATCATGGATGCCCTGAAGATCGCCCGCATCGCCTCACACTGGATGTTCGTCCTCTTCATCATCGCTACCGTCTTCACCTTCATCATGATCTTCCTCTCTCCGCTCGCGACCTCATCCCGCCCACCGCAAACCATCTCGCCCGACCCGAACATCAACGCCGCCAACCCCGCCCACCGTCGCCGCACGTTCATCTTCCTCCGCGCCCTCCCCTTCCTCATCCTGGCATTCCTAACCGCCCTTTTCACCGTCGTCGCCGCCGTCGTCGCAACAGTCATGTTCATCATCTTCAAAACCGTCTTCACAAACGACGACTACAACCTCAACATCGAAGCCGAGATAGGCACCCGCATGATGGCCTTCATGTGGATCGCAAGCGCCTGTAACCTCCTCTCCTTCATCCTCCAGCTCGGCTCCTGCTGCGCCGCCTGCTGCGGCGGCCGCAAAGCACGGAAAACTCTCAAAAACGGCGGCTTGTCCACCGGTCCCGCCCACTTGCGCGAAAAAGAAGGTTCCCATAGTCCCGCTACCACGGCTACCGACTGATTTCCTGACCCCGGTAGCGTTTGCCGCTTCTGTACCTTCTTCTCTCATTCTTTTTTGATTCATCTATTCCCTTAGTCTCTCTTTTCCCTCCTTTCCTTCCTTCTTTTTCTTTTTCTTTTTCTTTTTTTCTAAACTTTCAGGTCTGCTTCGTGAGAAATTCTTAGGGTTTCTCGCTTCTGACAAAGTCCAGTGAAATGCGCCGGTTGGAACATAACTAGTCATTCGGGTATATATTTTTTCAGCTGTTTGTTTAGAATACTGTCCTTTGTGTTTATAGATTGGGTTTCTCATTCTTGGTTATTATACGGATACTGTTTGCCTCTTGGAGCTTTTTTTTTTTTTTTTTTTTTTTTTTTTTTTTTTTTTTTTTTTTTTTTTTTTTTTTTTTTTTCTTAGTTTGGTTTAGCATGGGAGGTTGCAGCTTGTTAGCTTACGATCTTTCTTTTCACGAAGTTGTCATGATACAAAGTTACGAGGATACTATTCCCCTGGTGCTTTTTATTTCCAGTATTCATTTATTTAGAATTTTTGTTTCTTAGTTATTATCAAACGCGGAATGTTCATCGCCGCAGATAGATGTGTAGTGTAGGTAACAAGCCAGACTAAACTGACCGCAAGCCACCGTTACACGGACCTCCATGCAATCAACATGATCCTGGTAAACAGTAAGTCCCTTTATGCATATTTAGTAAGCCACTAGTTTCCCTCCTAATCACTGTACTAAAAACTCCTGATTGCCATGCAAAACTTTAACCGTAAAAGTAAAGAGGGAAAAAAAACGCAGGTTGAACGAAATACAAATGGGTATCATTATTTTAGGAGTCTGCGAGTTCAGCCTCCATCATGCGAGCCAGTTCATCATCATCGTCCCCGTCATCGGTCGAGCCATTTCGAGTACCGGCACTGGTCGAAAGAGTACTGCAGCTGCGCTCGGTTATGGGTGCGGTCTTATCTAGAGGCAAAGGAGACTGCGACGCTGAGCCTTGCCGATGACTGTGATATCGGGTGGGTTCGGTCTCCAGCCAGTCATATTTCTTATTCCGGAGGGACCGAAGCATTTCCATGCGGTGCTGTGTCCCCGCCGCGGATGGGCCGGCAGAAGAGGCATTGTCCATTTCATCTGTCAAATCTATCGTAACGGGGCTCGGCCTTGTTTTGGTCGGTCCTTGGCATATGGCTGACTGCGTGGAGGAACTCTGAACCCCTTGACTGTCACTGGGAGTTGAGGAATATTGTTGCGGGTTAGGTGGCTGAGGACCATGCGCAGGCTCTGTACCAACAACCTGCTGGGCCGGCGTAACAGATTGCCCGCGGGAAACCTGAGGTAATCGCGGCGGCTTGTATGAGCTCGGTACTGGGGCAACCGCAGGTAATTGTCGCTGCACATGAATTTCATAGAGAAGGTTATTGTAAATTGTCCCGAGATCATGTAGCTTATTTTTCCATTCGATTGCCTCTCGTTTGTATTGTTCGACACGGTTCTGATGTTGAGTAGAGACCCGCCGAAGCATGGCATTTTCTTCACGTAACAATTGTTCCTTGGTTTTCCCCGTCGCGGGGTCTATAGTAGTCCATTGAAACCACGCGTTTTTGTATTTGTTACGCTCATTACTCAGGTGATTGACTTTTTCCTTCAAGCCGGAAAGACGATAACTGAGTCTCTCATCGGCCACTTCGATACATCTAATGTGAAGACCTGGTGCCGAGGGAAGATAGCCCAACGGCCCCCCATATGCCGGATAAGGTGACGTGTAGTCAGGTTGCTGTTGCACACGTTGCAGAGTTTCCCGGCAAGAATTTGAGATGAGATCCTGAGTCCCAAGGTGAAATCGCTCTTTCGTGGTTTCACTGATAGAAGGTTCCGTAGGTGAGATGTTTTGGGCGCATTCAGGAAACTCAAGAGCATGTTTCATACTATCGGCGCCAATGGTTGGGTTCTCAGTGAAACTTTCATCGTCCGGGCTTTCCTCTTGTGCAATAGACAACATAGGATTGGGGCCAGGTAATTCATTGGTGGGTACCAAAGGTAAATCAAAGTCGGCATCTTCAAAAAGTGCGTCTAAAGGGTCGAAGAACAGGTTTGGTGACTGTAGCTGCTCTATAGCTGGTGTATTAGGAGCGAGTTCTCCTTGTTCAGGCTGGAGAGAAGATTCAGGAGAAGACAACGATGGCGTCTCGCCAGGAGTAGGAATACACTGGTCTTGTTGCCGGTCCAACATTCGCTTCTTTTCATACGGGGCCCAGAGATTAAACTCAGGGAATGCTTCATCGCCAACTCGTTTGCGGGACGCAAAAGCTGCATCGAGCTCGCGGAGAACAGCTTCGGAATCCAGCATTGGGTTATTGAAGAGGCCTTCCACCGAGTCCGTCATGTGATTAGGACCTACTGAATCTACAGTCCGCTCCGGAAGATTGAACGTAGCTTCATTTGTTTGGATGTCGCCAGTCTCTTGATTCATTGGATTTGACGTATCGTTCGTGTCTCGTTGGCTCTCGAAATTTGGACTAGTTGACGCATTTTCCTCGCCCCCGGTCGGCGAAGTATCCTCATCTTGTAACGACACCTGAGTCTCGGCGGGGAACTGCAGCTGCGACCCAGGGGGTGGTGTAAGCCCCAGATCATTTACATGCAGGTCATGAAAGTAAGGGGGAGATGGAAGATCTTCAAGAGCGAAGAGCCCTTCAAGATCAGGAGGGCAGGTCTGGAGAGAGGTAGAAATACCTTCGACCACTGTTTGATCCATCTCGATATGTATTACCAGCAGGATGTAGATGGTACCGTCAGGGAATCCGTTAATGGAGCCGTCTGAGCATAGGCGATTTTACCAAACGTTCGGACGAGGCAGGAGCAGTATGTCAACTGGCGTGATGCAAGTACTAGCGTCGACAAGATCAACGCAACAGAAAAAGCGAAGACGCCATCGAAAATTGTCACAAGCTATTTAAGCAAGTAAGAAATAAGATCTCAGGATATCCTTCGATAATTCTCTAATTTTTCCCCTTCTTTGACGCTGTAGTCCGTACCTCTTTAGACACAACAAGAATTCGATCTTTTTTTGTTTGAAGTTGTTATTATTGCCTTCGGGACTCAGGAATAGTTGGAAAGGCCGGTCCTCATATGAGATAAACACGTAGCGAATGTGTTGCCTAGCCCGACAAGTAAGATCTTCGCCTGGAACACAGCAGTAGTGTTGTCTGAACTAGATCAAGAAGCCAATCACCATGGTCCATGAACTAGGGGAAAAGACAAGAAAAAGAAGCACCAAGTGTGAAAGTGAGATCTGTGCCGTTGAAATCAAACTGCACCAGACATGGGTCTTAGGCTCTCGGCAGGCAAATAAAACAAAACTGGCGCCACAAAAGACCAGTGAATGAGGATGAAACGTTGAGACATGAAGAAATACTCTTTTCTTTTCCCAGAAAAATCGGCTTTTCCCATGATCCATCTCATTTCCGCCTTTCACACCGCCTGGATGACCGCTCACGTGGATGATACTTAATCAAGTGGAAATAAAGGAAGTGGGTGTGAGAACACCGCTGCATAAGACCGGCAGGAAGTAAAACGACTTCTTTCCGGTGCTGACTGGCTCATTGAGGGAGAATCTCTGTTATTTTCTTCTTTTTTATCGATTTTTACTTCAGCGTCTCACCAGTGTTTCCTCCCTACAATATGAGTGTCATCCTTTGCACTGGTAAGTATGAGTATTGTCATCGAGCCTCATCTCGGTCTAAGCTAACTATTTGACCGCTTCGCGGCGATTGAAAGCTGGATATGATCACACCATCCGGTAAGTGAAAGGTAATTAGTGTCTATGTCCGATGCAATCGATCGCTAAGTCTTCCCGATAGCTTTTGGGAGGCGCTGTCTGGTATATGCTCTCGAACCATCCAGCATCCAGACTCTCAGGTAAATCGCTTATGTATTACCCCGGATAAGCGCTACCTGGCAGCTGCAGGTCATAATAATGTGAAGCTGTATGACATCAAGTCCACTAATCCAAACCCGGTCATGACCTTTGATGGTCATACAAATAACATCACCGGGGTTGCATTCCACTGTGAGGGGAAGTGGATGGTCACGAGCTCTGAAGATGGTACTGTGAAAGTATGGGACACTCGCACTGGCAGTTTGCAACGAAATTATGCCCATAAAGCCCCTGTCAATGATGTTGTAATTCACCCGAACCAGGGTGAGCTCATCAGCGGTGATCGGGCTGGTATTGTTCGTGTTTGGGATTTGGGAGAAAGTGTTTGCACTCACCAACTGATTCCTGAGGATGATGTGGCTGTGCAAAGTGTCAGTGTTGCCAGTGATGGATCTTTGCTCTGTGCAGGTAACAAAAAGGTATGTAACAAGTCCCTGCTGTTCTGTCCTTTCTGTAATATATTTTGTATCCCTGTCATTCACCTTTGGTACCTCTGACTAATTGGACTTTCCAGGGTAATGTCTATATATGGCGCATGATTCAGGATGCAGAATTAACTCGCATTGTCCCCATCTGCACCTTCCAAGCGCACAAGGACTACCTCACTCGTATTTTGCTCTCCCCAGATGTCAAGCACCTTGCCACCTGCTCCGCCGACCACACGGCTAAAGTCTGGAACCTTGATCTCGACTACCCGCCAGCAAAGATAGCTGCCGCGCAAGCAGCCAAGGCTAAAGCAAGAGGAATCACATCCGAAACCAGAGAGGTCCCTTCCTCCCCAGTACCTTCAGAAAGTCAGGTCAACACCCCCAGCAGCGATAAGGGAAGAGCAGATTTCATCAATCCATTCGCCCTTCTCAATGGGACACCGCCCCCTACCACGGAACCTCAACAGACATTCCCCGTACAGCCCGATGGCCCTCCCATTGACCCTAACACAGCCACCCTCTACTTGGAGACCACTCTCGCGAACCACCAACGATGGGTATGGGATTGTGCCTTCTCCGCTGACTCGGCATATCTGGTCACGGTATCCAGCGACCACTACGCTCGGTTATGGGAGTTGGCTTCGGGTCAAGTCATCCGTCAATACAGTGGACACCATCGCGGGGCGGTGTGTGTTGCTCTCAATGATTACTCGGAGCCCCGATGAGCACACAATCGCGATGATTATTTATTAATCTTTTTGTGTTTTCATGAGTTAGCACGGCGCCTGGGAATGGGAGAGGCAAGGAGGCTTTGCTTTCTGCACAGGGAGTTAAGGAGTGGTTAATTTTTAAGCTGTATCGTTTTGGATGTCTACGTATTAACGGCATACCCAGTTATGGTTTGTGGTATAACCCAGTATGAATTGAAGAACATACGTACAACAGGCTTTCTGTACATCTTTTGTATATCCTCTACCTATACAGTATAGTATGTAGGCCGATACGGTCAGAAACAAAAACGCATAGCTGGTACCGAAAAGAAAAAGACCATACCGGAAAGAATCGAAAGGAAAATTGGTTCAGAGCATCTTTGTTCCCCAACACACAAAGAAATTTCGAAGATAATAAGGAGATGAGCCATAAGCCAGCCAAAAAAGGAAAGGGGTTTCAACGCTGATAGGACTGATTAACAAAGCTGAATTGACACATGGAATCTTCTCTTTGGAAAGAGAAACTTTCTTTCAGACAATCCCGCTTAGTTCACAGCAAACCATGTTACACTAACAACAACATCCAAGCCCCGCTCATCGGCGCCAGGGTATTTAAATGTCCACATTCCATCCCGGTTAACATCCCAGAAAGCCCCCGAGGCCGAGTGCATGCCCCTCTTTCCGGCATTGCTGGCGACGCCGTCCGCTGCCGCAGACTTATCAATCAATCCTTGTTGCACGATCGTGCTGTTGACGGTGAAGCGGTAAGGAGGGGAAGCTGAGGAATCAGACGGAGCAGTCGCAGTGATAAGGGCTTTAAGGATGGTATTCTGTTGGGTTACATTAATCGACGATCCAGTGGATTGATGGAAGACGCAGTCGACGCTTACAATGATCTGGGAGTTCCATTCTCCGACCTTAGCATGCTCGTATCCTTCAACGTTCGATAGCGCGGAGTCGCAGGCCTATTTATTCTCAGTCAATCCATCATCTTATCGCGACAGTCATAGTTATAACCCCACCACGACCCGCGGCCGATAACCGTTGGAGGGGACGTACCTCAGTGGCAACCTTAGAGAGATCCGCAATTGGGATAGGCTACCGTTATCAAGACACGATGTCAGCGAATATGGCATCGACACAAAATCGAACGGGGAGGGAGTGATGACGTTTTTATTTCTTTTTTTTTTTTTTTTTTTTTTTTTTTTTTTTTTTTTTTTTTTTTTTTTTTTTTCATCAACCGGATAGGAGTGAACGTTTACGCACCGAGGAAGTGGGGGAAGTCTCGACGGCCATTGTAGGTGAGTTTTATTTTTATTAGGGTGGTAGGAGGAATTAATCTTCAAAGGTCATTTTCAGCGAGTTAGCTTAGTCCATCTACATGTTTGAGAATCTAGAAGGGCCGCGGACAGATCGGACGAGTCTGGAGATTGCGCCTGTGGGGGGGGGGAAAGGCTCCGAGGTCGGGGAAATACCAATTGAAGGACGAGTGTTTCAGGAACTGGAATGACTTACCTAGTATAATCAGGTATTCAGGTATAAGATAAACCTTAAAGTTGACGGAATTTCAAGACTGGGGAGGGGATAAAAGGGTCTCAAAGCAAGTGTTGTTCGCAGGATGATTTTAGGAGACAAAGTTGAGCGTGTCATCATGCCTGTGGCTTTGCGGACGATGGTTGGACCAAAGTTGGTCTACGCTATACTTCATATAGATTGGCTTAGTAGCTACTTCCTTCATCTATACTAGTGTCTGTCTTAGCCTCACGCCGCCACAAAACCACGGGGTAACTATAATCCGTAACAAAAGACATCGTCCGGTTGGGGCACGTGGGATCCGTGCAAAGAGTCGGCCGCAGTTCCGATGTCACAAACTAGACTATAAGTGGGTAAAGTCATTTTGCTCTCTCTCCAGTGCTCCAGCTCTAGCGGGGACAAGAAAGTGGCCAGTGTTAAATACCAGTATCTAGTGGTTGTGCTGCATCAAACTGTATTGATCCCTTCCTTAGTCCCCCAACACTTGACAAGGGTACTTTTTTTCTTTTTATTTTTGCTTTTTGCTTTTTTTTTCCCTTTCCCTTTTCTGTTTCACTATTATTTTCTCTTTCTTCTCACAGTTTAAGATTTTTCTTTCCCTTTGTTTTACAACTACTTACTACTTTTACTTTCCCTTCTGAATCCTCCTTGCGGAAAATCCAAAAGTATCAATTACCCAGTCTACTTACTCTTAAACTTCACAGTAGCCCTTTTATCTTCCCCATACTCTCTCTGTGTATCCACACACAAAATAAAAAAAAAAAAATGTCAAGCCAGCCTCTCCTTCAGACTGCTCCGGGTCAGTAACCAGATACTTCACTCGACTTCAATTGATCCTTCTTTTCTTTCCTTTCGTCTTTCCCTCTAGCTCTCCCACGGCAAGATTACTGACAAGATATGACGTAAAGGCAAGCGCATCGCCCTTCCCACCCGTGTCGAACCCAAGGTCTTCTTCGCCAATGAACGGACCTTCCTCTCCTGGCTCAATTTCACCGTCATCCTCGGAGGCTTGGCCGTGGGTCTGTTGAACTTCGGTGATCGCGTGGGCCGCATCTCTGCCGGCCTATTCACCGTCATCGCCATGGCCGCCATGATTTACGCTCTGTGCACTTTCCACTGGCGCGCAGCCAGTATCCGGAAACGGGGACAGAGCGGTATCGACGACCGATTCGGTCCGACCGTTCTGGCACTTGCGCTCCTAGCAGCTGTCATCGTTAACTTTATTCTGAGAATTACCGAAAACTAGAGCAATCCTTCAGTGGGATCTCTGGTGGTGTTCTCCGTTTTATCTTAATCTCTCATGTTTTGGGAAGGGGCTCACGTGCCCCCTCTGTTCCCGTTGCGACAACCTGCCATTCTATCCATGCTTTATGGTCAATGCTAATTTGTCGACTTCACCTGTCTTTTTGTCTGTACTTATTATCGTATTTTTCTTTTTTTCTTTTTTTGTTTTTTTCCCTCGTCAGGGTCGCCTGCCAGGTGCACCGTCAAAGGCTTCGGATAGATTCTGGCCTTATCGGATCGACAATGATGGGACCGTCTTTCCTTGCAGTTCGGATGTATTCTTCTTTTTTTCTTATAGCGCGTGTATGTACAGTGTGACGTTTCCATATTCGTCTGTTGGTTATGTGTCATAGCGATCAAAAATTACTATATGTTACGTCTGCGTGTCTAGAGAGCGTGGAATCACAATACGTCATTACTTGGGCCTGCTGTATTTACGGGATTTTGCAGAGGTCATGCTGCGAAGTGTAATCGTAAGTTCAATTGGAAGAAATTGTCTATGTACATCTTACTGGAACCTCGTAAGATCAATGTATCCTTCGTCAATGAAGGTCTGGAAACTCCAATAATCACTCTGTGTTCCTTGTCCGTCCACGGACGCGTTGCCTGTAAATTTGGCGGCCCAGTAACAACTCCCTTGCATGTACTTGTACATTGCGTCAAGACCTGCATTTACGTTCCTCTCGCGAAGAGCGAATGAGTTGTTGTACTGTGCTTGAATCGACCACTCGCCTGCAAAAACAGGGAACTTGCCATCCCCCGCTTTTGACCGCGCATCCAAGTCTAAGTAGCTAGGCATGTTTTCCGATGTGACATTCCGATGCTCGAAATAGTAGTTGTGGACGTCGAAGACCAGGTTCGCGTCGGAGGAGAAATGCCGGGACCAGTATTGCTCCTGCTTGAAGCTTCCCTGGAACATGATCGGTATCTTAGCGTTGACAGATGCGACCTTCTCGAGTACGGCCTGAATGTATTTGATCACCCAATTGGCTCCGTCATCTGTCAGGGCTGCCGGTGTTCCGAAGACTGACATGTCCTGGTTGGCGTCAGTGGGCTCGTTGATAGGTGCGATGGTGTAAGACTGGGGCGAGTCGGATTTTTGAATAAACGAAAGAACGGCATCGATCGTTTGGAGCGAGTAGTCGAATGCTGTATCGTTGTGGAACCAGCCCCAATGCCCGGTAGCCTCGCCGATAGTGAGGCCGTTGGTCCCGCCGGGAAGTGAGTGAACGTCTAAAACGATATGCATACCATACTGGTTAATGGCATAGTCGGCTATCTGCTTGATGTAGGCTGTTTGGTTGCCGGAGTAGAGCTGAGAACCGGGCAACTTGATCCAGGCTGCATATGTGGTTGGAATGCGCAGAAGCTCTACACCGACATGAGCTAATTTGTCGATGTCGCTTTTCGTGATAAAGGTCGCATAACGATGTTCCAAAACAGGCCCACATCGGCACCCCAGGTTTTGGCAAAGCCCCCATTCATCATCCGCCCCGCCGGAGTATTTCCCCCAAAACTCACTGTCTACCGTAGATTCTTGCACAAGCCAGCCACCAAGATTGACTCCATTGGCTTTGAAGGTTGTCCAGTTGACATATTCCGGACTGCTGATTCTAGCATGAGGGGCTGCCAAAACGGATGAAATGCAGCCTAATGCAGTCGCATAGGTCCACGGGGCACGCATTTTTCGAGCGGAGACAGTGGTCCTCCGAAGAAAGAAAGAGAGAAAAAAGGATGTAAGATGTTGGAAAGAAGAAAGAAAGCTGGTTTGGTCTTTAAATCTCCATATCACACCAGCTGCAGCAGATGGGAACCCTCGCTGATATAGGTTTGAGAAAAAGCGTTGAAAGTCTATCCCGCCAACACAGTGTGCACTCGCGCACATAGGAATTCCCGGACCAGATCATCCTTCAGTAATACCGAGATAGGTATGTGGGATGCTCTTCGGGCATATCTATGCCAATGTCCCATTCAACTGCTGTCTTGGCTGTTCCATGCACCTAACCGCATGTAGAACGCATTCCGCAACAGTTGCGGAGAGAACATGACAATGCGGGGAGTTATCACTTCTGAAATCTCCGTAAGTTAGTGTGAACACTGAAATCCCTCAATCCACAAATCTCCGCATTCAGAGTAGTCGGCGCTATGATTGAGTGGAATCTAGCCAAGAAACGGTACATAGGCGGAGTTCCCAAGGACAGAGGATCCACTCTGTGAAATGGCTGAAGAAAGCACGGTCTATCATCAGACCGAGGACGCTGATCGGTGCCTGCAACAAAGCACACTCCGTAAGTGTCACCCTCGTTGTCCGGAGTTTGCGATCTACTCTCGGAAATCCCCTATGATAGTCTGAAAGCATGTCCCTGAGCACTCGGATAATCCGGATGAGAGCTTTCCCGTCTGGGTCATGATTCTCTTATTCCCACACTGTGCGAAACACTGAAAATAATTGTCAAATCTCTGGTTGAGACCTCCTTCGCCGTTCATATATTTTTCTTTGTCCTCTCTGAGATCCCTCAAACTTTTCCTGTTATTGTTGTCAGCCGTACTGAGCACGCTGTAAGAGTGTTCTAAACTGGAGGCATGGATAATAGCAAGTAGAGGACATACTTCCTAAGGCAATTGGTGATCAGAGAAGGTCAACATAGATTCGAGTACTGTGCCAACCACTCAATGGAAAGTACTCCCCAGGATTGGTCACAACATATTGCTTGGTCGTGCAACAGGTAATAAAAAGCCATTCCATTGCATGTGGTCTCGGTAGTGCACTTCTGTAAAGGATAAAAATAGGAATGAAATCGAGGAGCGAGTGTGGGAAAAGGACATTCTTATCTATGTAGTGAAACCATAATAATCAGTACAGTACTTTAGCCATCGCAACTAGACTCGGTTCTAACGGCAACCATGTGCATGGAAGGTTGCATCTATGTACCTCCGGGCTTTAGGGCAGGGCTAGGGTGAGTGGTTACCTGATTAGGCAGTCAGGCAATTATTCCAACTGCATCTCAGTTACTTCAAATTCATGTTCAATATAACCATGTATCATATCTCAGTACATCCATGGCACCGTCTGCTTGTACATAATGGGATTGTTGGCTCTGATCCAGAAACTCTAATCGGGCTAAAGTGAGATAGATAAAGAGACCCTGATGAGGTAATTAATCATCACCCACGAGTTCCGGGGGTGGAGAAAAAAAAATATTTTTTAATTTGCAATTTACAAGTGAAGATGGGGAATGATCATATGTCAACTGGTCAATATGGAGAGATCCTACTTATACTCCTACAGTCATGCAGTGAGGATTTAAGATCTTGCCTGTTCGACAACATGAATACAAAGGGCTTGAAGGTGGGAGAAAAAGAAAATTGAAAGAAAAAAAAGCTTCGTCCAAAAGTACCATTTTTCATACGCAGCAGTTAGATAGACGGCTGTAAAGTTGAAATCCAACTGAAAACTGACGGTATAATAAATACGCGCGGACCCATGGACCAGTCCAGGCCCCGTATCACATCATTGACCCACTAACCAATGTGAAGGGTCAATAGCGCGTAGATCTGATTTGACATGTCATTCTGATTCAAAGTACATTTGAACAGGGAAGTCAATTAGCGATGATCCATGCGCAAAGAACTGATAATATGGAAAGAATGGTGGGAAAGAAAAAAAAAAAAAAAATATCAAGGTGACGGACAATACAAGAAACGGTACTAAAAAGACAGGATAGAGAATAACAGTGTTGACGGGATATTATTATTTGGCAGTACTAGTAAAATAACAACAGTGGCCATAGCATCAATTGTCCGTCGTCATAGAGGTTAATTGATTATGAACCATTGACTTTCCAGAAACAGCCCAAAAGGTAAGTATGAGTACGACAAAAACAAAAACAACCCTTGTTCATTTGAAAATCTCCCCTCTTTCTTGTCTGGTCT